>CM038725.1:19432671-19702671 GCA_021613375.1 Megaleporinus macrocephalus | reverse complement strand
CCGTAACACAGTGACGTATTGCCAGTAATGGCAAGCTTTATGCACACAATTTGTATTTCTCTTCAGAGTCTGCTCAGTCGGGCTGCAGATCAAATGTTATCTGGAAGTCACCCATTTTATTTATTTCTCGTTTTTTTATAAACACAAACACAAAACCGCTAGCGGCTTGTGTGCATAAAGCTTGCCGTTATTGGCGACAGGTCACTCGTTACTTGTAATACAGTTGTGGTGTTATAACCAATATCAGCACAGTTGAAACGCTTCTCAACCAATCAGATCGTAAGGTCGGTTCATTTTTGTTGTTATTTATTCTATTTGCCAAAGTTACAATATACATAACATCATTTGACCTTCAAATGGCAGACGTTTTAACCAAAAGTCAATAGCATGATCATGTAAAGCACTGCATAAAAAGTCAGAGCCGACTAGTTCTTTGATAGGGATGTTAATCTCCTAGCTTGATTGATTTTAGTTCATGGTTTCACAATGTCATTATAGATTCTAGATGCATCTTCATTTTTCTTTCCTGCTGCTTTCTTTTCTGTTTCTAGCTTCTGTGGTTTTTAAACATTAATTTGCTCTCATTCTATAAAATCCAGCATTCTGCTGGGAACTTCCCACTGCCTAATGATCTGTACTTGAGTTAAACCATAGCCCAAACCTACACCTGCATTCTTTACATCCTAAAAAGAAAGACATGTTTTATATTTTCAGCTGACTGTGGGAAGCCACACAAATTATCATATTTTATTTGTGCAACACATTTGAACCAGTGGGAGACTAACTGACTGGAAAATGCTATGAATTGTCACACTTTGTATGCTGTAACTGGCAGCCCAATCCAACATTAGCACTATTATTAACTGGAATGAAAGTAAATCATGTTATTGTGTATGTTATGTTCACTTTGGTTTTACACATTTTGCTTGAACTTGAAATTTGTGATGCTCTTGCCAAACTTTTTCTCCTCCAAGCTGGGCTGCACCCATTCTGCAGTATATTTTATCAGTAGGGAAACTCGGAGCCTGGAAATCCGATTATTTAATTTATTGAGTGAATCTTTCAAGATTCACCACCAGCGCAGTGAGTCATGCATTTTGGTTTAGATAGTATTTAAATACAGCACTTACCTGCATCACATTATTTACATTATGTAATTACAACATGGATAATTCCAAATCATTCTCAAATGTTTAGCTGGGCCGCTTCTGTTCTCCACTCTTTCTCCAGATGACTGTGTCTTGGCTGCAGATTTTTGGGAACGTGAATCTGGCCCTTCTAGAGAATCTTCCATTGTTTCATTGTTATTTAAAGGAATGGAAATAAACTATATTTTGAATTGAGCCTGGGAGAACATATACGAGCAGTGCCAAACTGGGTTCTTCCTGGGCCATAGCTCTGTTTAGTTTAGTGTTTTCCTTTTTTTAATGCTCTGCATTCAGTGTATGAGTGTATGCCTAGTACATCAGCTGAGGGTTGAGTTGGAGATGTTTAATACACTGGTCTGGCAGGAACATGGTTCGAGACCCCTGATTTACATGGTGGCGGAATAAACCAGTGGAAATTGAATCCCTTTGTTGTATCTGCACAGTTACAGTGATCTCGTGTTGTCTCTCTTTGTTTTAGCTTGATGGGAAGGGAGAGACAGAGCTGAAGGCTGACTTTGAAGAAGACTATGCGATGGATTCAGAAAGCTATTTGGAGGTTTGAACTTGTTTTTAACTCCTTTTTCATGTTTGTTTTCACAGTTACGCTTTTAATTTAAGCGATTCCAGTAGTCAATCTCTCTCTCTCTCTCTCTCTCTCTCTCTCTCTCTGTGTGTTTCTCTCTCTCTGTTTTTCTATCTCTGGAACTCTGCTAGAAATTGTCAGCGCTCAGTGCCAGTCTCGCACGTGTCGTCTCTTCTGCAGAAGAGGAGGAAGCAGAGCTGGACCACTTCCCTGCAGAAGGGGTGAGACATCTTACCAAAAAGTGTTCTATCAAAAGCATTTAATCATTCCTAATAATAGAAGAAGCCTTTTGTTTTCAAAGAACTATGTACATACATGCAATAGTAGTAGTAAAAATAGTAATTTAACAGAATTGTATATAAAAGTTGGTTATTGTGTAATTACAATCTCTCACACAAAAATAGTACTTCTGAGTAATCATTAAGAATAACACGATCCAGTCTAAAGGTTTGGGATGACAGACGATGGAGACATATTTGAATAGATGGAGTATCAGGTATATTAAGTCTGATCCAGTTCTGGTTGTTTTGATTTTATTTTATTTATTTTTTGCTTCCCTAGAGGTCACATCCAGTGTGGAATGTGAAACTTGTAATATCTGCAGTGCTAGTTCAACTGTGTTTGAGCCAAGTTTGATCTAAACAGGGTCCCCTGCTGAACAAAATACAAAATACACTCCCCATTTGAACCCCCCAACTAGGGGTGGGTGAAATGATGAATATATCACATCATATAACTGTCTTTCAAAGTACATGATGTGTATTAATTTGATTCTACTCTAAAACTATTACTTGCTCTCTTTCAAGTCAATCATGAGGTTAGTCAGTGTTTACTAAGTGCTTACAATATTACTAATAGTACTATTAACATTGAATTAAGACGTTGCTATGTCGACGCTAGTGCTATAGTAATAATAAATGCTGGGGGTCTTCAACATAGAACAAGTGGTTTACTTTTTGGACCCTGCGCAAAGTAATACAATTATGTTGGTATTTATTAATACACATATGAATTCTACACTTAAAGTCTGCTAATTATTAATATTGGAGGGCTAAACATAATCAGAATATGATTCACCTTGTCATCAGACATTCTGGCATTATATTATAGCGATTATAGTGCAGTTAATTATATAGTACAATATTAAATGCACTGTAAAACTGGACATTAAGAACCTAAATTTAAAAAATCCAGCCATTCTGGAATGGACCATTATAACATGAATTGTAAGCCCAGCATAGGGTGTCTTTATTATTTATAAAAGCACTAAGTACTGTCGAGACGCAAACTCCATTGAGACGTCTCTAAATCGCTTAGTAAGGATCAAAACCAGCATTAGAACATCTGTGCCTGTCACTGTTCTATATATAAGAATGTCAGTCGCTGTCCAATGAAAAACAAGTAAATGGCAACGTTACAGGAGGGCCCAAAAACAATCCCTACTTCAATGAAAGTCAATGGAACCAGAATTTTCTCTAAGCTTTTTTGGAGCATTTCTATTTGTCCATTTATGATGCAGTTCTCAGACTGTGTAAACGGCAGCTGTCATGTTTAAATGATGTAGAAAAATAAAAACTGTCAGATAAATTGTTAGATAAATGTTTTTCTTCGTTCTGCGAAGAACAGCTTCACTGAAAAAAGCCATTGGAGTAGGGTGGCCAGCGCAAAGATGGATGGATACAATCAGAGGTATCATGAGCTAGCCTTCCAGAAAACAGGATGTTCTGGAGACACCATATCCATATGGTCAGAAATGACTTGATAGCACTATCAGCGCTAAACTAGCGTGCACTGGCTTTGTTTTGAACAAGCGCTTGCAGGTGCTAATTGCTCGTGGATCCTCCTCAGTTTCACACTCTCACCTGCAGGTGTTGCTCTTGAGACCCGGTTGTTATAGTTACCCAGTCAAGATATTAACAAACAGTATAATGGCTCTTATCTAACTGATGTAGACATCTAATGCAATCTCTGACTCCCTCTCACTGGTTTCTGTGTTTCTCTCTCTCTCTCTCTCTTGCGCTCTCTCTCTCTCTCTCTTGCGCTCTCTCTCTCTCTCTCCACCCTCAGGAGGATATGGAGAAGATGGAGGCGAGGGTGAAGGCCCAGCAGGAGCAGGACAGACAGAAGAAGCTCTTTGATGGACTGAAGTTCTTTCTGAACAGAGAAGTGCCCAGAGAATCACTGGCCTTCGTTCTAAGGTGTGTGTGTCTGGGGGTGGGGTGGGGGGGGGGGGGGGGGGGGGGGGGGGGGGGGGGGGGGGGGGTAGGTAATCAATTAATTGGCTTGTTAATTATTAATCAGTTGTGAACAGTGTCAGTCCTCGGAGGCAAGACAACGCTAGTTTATTTAATTGACAGTTTAGGGTGCTTTGAACTGGCAGTGAAAATAATAAGCCCCCCCAAAAAAACGGAAATAAAAACGAGAACCATTGAAGTGCAATTACCTGACACTCTTCATTGCTTTCGTTTTACTAAATAAAACTTATTTAGGTTTTTCTGATGTTTCTGATGAGGGTGAATATAAAACCATTCCTGTAAAACGGAAAGTCCAAGAAAAATAATTGGGGAAGAAACAGGAGGACAAGGCAGTTTGGTGGGTCTGAAAGGATGTGTAGCTGTTGAGAAGCTGTTACTTGGTGACATTCACCGCACTACCACTATACCACAGTCATGCGATGCCTAACACAAGTCTACTGTGATCTACCGCTAGCCTTTCTGTCATGACTGGAAGGTGTTCAGTCCCAAACTAAACTATCACTGTGAGACTCAGGCTTCAGGTCATGTTGTGCTGTTAACTGTGAAGGAAAATTAAACATAGAAACAACTGAAATAGCCTGCGTGATGCTATTTGGGTCAGGATTTGCCACAACACCACCACCAGTGTCCATAGCTTCATTCAAAAAAAGAAGTCTTTGATTTTGAATGTTTGACCTTTCCTGGACTGGCGTATGGTGGTTTAATTATGATATTAGTTCAGCAACCAGACGATGAACTGCAGACATACAAAGCTTTTTCACTGCAGTAAGAATAAATCCATGCAGTCACAGGCCTAGACTAACCGCCCCAAAGTCCAGTTGGCATCAGTACAGTATTGATGAGTATTTTTTTTTTCTCTGGGCTAAAAGAATGTATTACCAATGTCTTACTTCATAGAGATCGTTTTCTTTATACGTCCAGGTCTCTTTTTTAAAAGGACACCAAAAGGACCTATATGTAGTGCCGTAAACATTAACCTGGGAGAAAACGTTTCCAGTGTCTCATAATGAGGTCCCAAAATGCAAAGGCATGTAGGTGTGTTGGTGTAAAGCTCTCTATCGCTCTCTGTATTTGTTTGCAGGTGCTTCGGTGCGCAGGTTTCCTGGGATAAATCTCTGTGTATCGGCAGCACGTACGACGTCACTGACGAAACAATCACCCACCATATAGTGGACAGACCCAGCCTGGACAAACAGTACATGAACAGGTCAGCCTTACTCAGTCTGCAGTCTGCTGCTTTACTTATCAGAACCTATTTGTAGGCATTTATGACTTTATATGATGATCATTCGATTATGCCTGGGTGTGATTTGACAGATGCCCCTGAACTTTGCTTTGATGTGATTAACATTTTATACAGCTTTAGTTACCACAGGTGCTTCAATGTGCTTGAATAGCGTGAACTGCAACTGGAAAATCATTACTTTATTCAAATGTTCAAATAATATTTTAAATAATATTAGGAAACAGCCCAATACTTATATAGTCCCTTAACTAACTGAATAGAAGGAACGACTTGGTTTTAATAACGTAATTCTAGAAGATAATGAAAAAATGGAAAAATCACTCATAAATAAAAATTAGGAGTCTTAGAGGTTTCTCGCTCTGTGCAGTGCGTAGTGAGACATGAGAATTTTCTTGAAAACATGTTTTTGGGGGGTGCGGTCCAGGTTCTGAAGCTGCTCAAAACAGTTTTATACTGAAATGTGTACTGAACTCAGCTTCTGAACATCAGCGTTATTGCTCAGTGCAGTCTGAATAATGTTTCTACAGCTTCAGACAGCTAGCTAGCCTTCATGATCTTGATAATTCTTGTACAGGCGACTAAGAACATGCTAGCAATCCAGAACCAGGTTAAGGAGCCACCTAAAGTTAAGATCACGTCGAGTTAAGACTGATACTGATTTGCGTAGTTAGGTCTCGTAAAACGCTGCGTAAAGTCTACAATTAGTTTTTTCCCCAAATCTGGCAACATTTTGCTACTTGTGCTAAGCTAAGCTAGTATTGGACTTGATATGTATTTGTTTCTGATGTGTATTTGCTGACTGACTGCTTAGACATAAAAAATATGAATTAAATGGTATAGAATTTTTGGCATTATAAAAGTATTTATTTTTGAGATGTGGTCATCGTCACTTAAGCTGTGAGTGGTTAGCTAGTTTAAGACTTATTTAAATTTTATTGACAGGGCTCAGAAAGTTCAAATTGTAGTGTGGTGAGTGTACTGCAGAGTATTTGTGCAGTCCTCTCTTTCTGGAGTTTGCCTTGAAGATGGGAGTTGGCCCACAATGACGTTCTTTCAGGCTGGGCGCCCCTCTGCCTCTCAAAGCCCCTCTTTTATCCATTTCCTGTGTGTGTGTGTCAGTAACCGCGGAGAGGGTCTTGTGTGATGTCTGTATTTAAAATTCTTTCTGCTCTGTTCGTGTCACATGATCAGCAGATGGTCACAGTACATACGTGATGCGCCTACATACATTCATGAGTCTGCATAGCACACAGTCCTATTATATACATGCTATGTTCCTGTTACAACCACTGTACTGTTCTACTGTTCTAGTTCTACTGTTCTAACTCCATCACCTTCACATTATGAAACCCACAGGTCAGACTACAGGTTTTAACTGTCTGGTAGAAGAGTAAGTAGAAGAGGTTGGTAGTGTGTAAGTGTGCATTGCGCTGTATCCACTCTATTAGACACTCCTACCTGTTGGCCCACATTGATGTGTTTAAGTCAGGCAGGGGGGGTTCGCTGCAGAATGATCTATCACCTAAATAACATGCGTGTGGTGGTCCTGACTATTGAAGAACAGCGTGAAAAGGGGTTAGCAAGAGAAACAGAGTACTACTCTGCTATGATGTAGCTGAGTGTATAATTAGAGAAATGCTTCTGTCTTAGAGAAAAGTTTCGGGATTCTGTTGTTGAGTCATGTCTGTTTATTCTCTGGAACTGTTCAGTAGCATTCTGCTAAGCTTGCTGTGATTGCTCGGACCCTGCAGGTACTATATCCAGCCTCAGTGGGTGTACGACTCTGTGAACGCTAAGATGCTTCTGCCTGTGGAGGATTACTTTTTGGGGGTGACTCTGCCCCCTCACCTGTCTCCGTTTGTGGAGGAGAAGGAGGGCGATTATGTTCCTCCAGAGAGGCTCAAGCTCCTCGCGCTCCAGAGAGGAGAGAGACCTGGTGAGCGGCATGAGGCTGTACAAATGTCTGGCGCAAATTGTCTTGCGATTTATGTCTCTTCTTCTACTTCCTCTTCTTTCTATTCTTCTTCTTTTTCTTTCTCCTCTTCTTCTTTTCCTCTTCTTCCCCTTCTTCTTTTCCTCCTCTTCTGAATCTTCTTTTTCTTCTTCTTCTTCTTCTTTTCTTCACTATCTTCTTTTCCTCTTGTTCTTCTTCTTTTTCCGCCTCTTCTTCTTCCCCTTCTTCTTTTTCCACTTCTTCTTTTTCCACCTTCTTCTTCTTCTTTCCCTTCTTGTTCCTTACTCTCCTTCTTCTTCCCCTTCTTCTTTTGCTTTTTCCTCCTTCTTTTCTTCTTCCCCTTCTTTTTCTTCTTCTTCTTTCTGTTGTTCTTCTTTTCCTCTTCTTCCCCTTCTTCTTTTCCTCTTCTTCCCCTTCTTCTTTTCCTTCTTCTTCTGATTCTTCTTTTCCTCACTATCTTCTTTTCCTCTTCTTCTTCTTCTTTTTCCACTTCTACTTTTTCCACCTTCTTCTTCTTTTTCCACCTTCTTCTTTTTCCACCTTCTTCTTTTTCCACTTCTTCTTCTTCCGCCTCTTATTCTTCCCCTTCTTCACCTTCCCCTTCTTCTTCTATTTTTTCTTCTAATGAAAGTTGGTAATTTTTAATCATTTGCAAAAAAGGAGCAGTTCAGAATTATTTTTGAGAACTGTCAGAGAAATACATTTCAGCTAAAAGTGAGAGTGAATACTGTATAGAATATTATTATAATTAAGTATAATAATCTGTGTGGTTAAATCACTGACTTCAGCATTTTAATCTGTTAGTGTGTGTCCATTTGTTTACTTGCACCCACTGATACAAACATGCTGCTTCTCCAGTCACAGAGCAGGAGGAGGAGGAGGATGAGGAGGAAGAAGAAGAAGAGGAGGAGGATGAAGAAGAAGAAGAAGAGGAGGAGGAGGAAGAAGAAGAGGAAGAGGAGGAGGCAGGGGAAGAGGCTAAGCTGAAGGATATGGAAGAAAAGAGAACCCAGGGCAAGGTAAGAGTCTTTGAGCATTGACTGATGTTAATGGTGGGAAGACAGAGGAGAGAATGACCAGATAAATGTTCATCCATCACAATCAGATTCATCTCCAATCAGCTTTACAGGCTGAGAAAGGAAGAAAGGAAATTTAAAATGTGGAGACTGGTGGGCGGTGGTGCTGCCTTGGCAGTGTTTTATTGTGGAGAAACTCTTAGTATGTTTGTTTATTGTGGAGGAAAAATTCCCATCTAAGCTTTGCATAACCTTATCAAGCCAGTATAGTTTAATGCTGGTTGTCAGGCAATAAAAATTTTGAGTGGGATGATTAGTCACATGGCTTGATTTGGTTCCCGAATTCGCTGGCTTTATCAGCATCTGTTATCAGCCATATAAGGTGAGGCAGGTAGAGAGTATGTTAGTAGTTGGGCAGAGTGCAAACAACCATTATCTCTTGTCACTTTAAAAACAACTTTTAATATATAAAGAATTTTAGAGAACCATTTAAAAGAGTATAATCATCATCAGCTCATCATGATTGTGAGCTTTGGCTCGGTTTACCTGATTCTTAGAACGGTTACCAGAGACCTGACTTGACAGCTGAAGGTGAGGACATGAGACTGACTTGTGACTTGCACACGTTTAAAAGTACACCTGCTCGTTTAGCTAGACCGTAACTGATCATTTTTATGGTCTCAAAGTGTTTAAGATTGCCATTAAGTTGTCACAGATGGTCAGTTTTTGCATCCAGAGCTCTACGAGTTCCAGTTTGGTCAGTACATTTCCAGCCCCTTATTTGGCCAGCCAACAAGACTTTTGTTTGTTTTCTGGTTAACCATTGGCCTTTTGTATGTAAACGTGAATTAATTAACCCTGGTTCCGTATGAATGGGCGTATTTAGGACAATGGCTTGAGAAAATAACTTTCATTATGCAGCAGAGCTGATTTATTTGGATTTATTGGTTCTGAATTTCAGCTTGTTGTTTTGTATTCCACGCTGTATGATTCCATCTAATGAAAACCCCCAGGTCCTGTCAGTGTTGTTCAACTGCATTCCAGGAATCCAGGACTGAGACTCCAATATAGCCAGAATAATCCAACAGTGACTGGCACTTTTAATAGAGAGCGTGGTGGAGTACACTGAACAAGTCAAGTTTTGACTGCGGTTGCAGTTATAGATCTGACAACTGCAGAAAATCTGATTTTGTCAGTAATCTGATTAACGTGTTTACATGCACTCAAACATGGGAAATCTCTGGATCTACGTGAGCCGAGCAGTAATCAGATTTCTACTTTGCAACCAGTCAATAATTTCACAAAATAACATGTGACTTGAACAGAATGTAAAGCTTAAATTCATGCCATTTTAAAGTCACTTTACCTGAAAATATGAACATAAATCATCCAGAAAATGGAGAATATTCAAATCCTTCATTTTATGAAGACTGTAGTCTGTTGTAGCGTCACTCTGCAAGTGCTTTCAGTGGTCTTAAATGCTGTAGATTTATTTTCTGGATCACAATCTGTTTTTAAACCTGTGCAGACTGAGAAACCCAAAAAACGTGAGTACACAAGCCCTGAAAAACCCAAATTTGTACTTTTCTAGCCGTATTTCCCGATAAAAACATTAACTTTAACACAATAAAATGTAATATGACTTTTTAATGTTTATTTGTTTATATTTTATGGGCATCAAAGTTAACAAATTGACACGCTAACCTAATAATAATGCCACAAAATGCCGTTCCACTCATCTGTATTTTTGATCTAAGGCTCAGCTGCTTAGACACTGTTGCTATGATGATGCTGTGACTGTAGCACTCTCATTTAAACACAGTGATATTTCCAGCTACTGCCACCGAGAACTTGTAAAATGAGTCCAATGCGTCCCTTAGCTACACGAAGCACTGATGCATGCCGTGTCAGTAATATCAGCACAAGAGAACCTCTTCGGCCGGCTGTGCTTGATGGTGCTCTTGGGAGAAAATAAGTTTGCATAGGAGTGCGAGGCTACAGTCACGGACAGGTTGTAACCTCTGACATTATATGTGATGTACAGTCGTGTATAAAAGTTTGGAACCCTCCTGGTTCGAAATATGTTAACACTAATACTCTACCAACAACAAATGAGACAATGTCATGCCTAAAAGACTGATAGCTGGAGAGAAAAGAGCTGAACTGAAGGGAATTTCAATTTGTGCGTATAGAAGTAGTTATGAGCTTGGCAGCTAAATCTATGTCTGCATGTACTCAAGCTTGTGTGCAGTATGTATAAGCCCTGTTGACCCACATTTTAACTTGTGGCTTTTAAACCACCTGTCTCCCCGTAATCTGCCATGTTTGTTTAGATTCAAGTTTCCAGGAAACTCGAGAAATGTTTTGTGAATCAGACCCACTGGGGACGCATGATCTGATAATTGTGTATTGTATTGAATTTTTATTTTTATTTTTTAACTGAGTAGCAAAATAGATTTAGCCAGTCAGGCTTAGATCTTTTGCACAGTGCTGGCTGATGTCTGATTGGGCATGGCGTCTTGATTGTTCCCCTTCAGGCCTTATCAGTGAAGGTGACCCCGGGGACGGCCAAACAAGAGAACCGCCAGAGACTAGAGCAAGAGGAGAAGGCTGAGGAGAAGAGGCTGGCCATCATGATGATGAAGAAGAAGGACAAATACCTCTACGATAAGATCATGTTCGGCAAGAAGAGGAAAGTCAGAGAGGTAGGAGGCAAATACCTCACATGCACATTAGTCACCTGGTACCTTTTGACCAATTGCAGATTATTGTTGATTATTGTTCATAGATAATTAATTCTGGTATGTGTGGTGACATTCGGCATGTTCAGCAAACACAGATAATATTAGTTCCCCACTCATGCAAGTTATATTTGCTTTACTACATCTATAACCAGTGTGCTGCCTGTAAAGAAAAAAAAATCAATATTTAAGGTAGAACAAAGAAGGAAACGCTTTCAGGTTAATGATTGAGCAGTTGTGCTTTTCTCCCCTCACCTGAAGCTTGTAGAATAGTGGAGACAGTGAAGAGCTGTTTGGGCTCTTGACCCTTATTGAACTCATCATTGAAGCTTCAGTGCCCTCAGTGCTTCTCTGTTGTTCATTAACCTAATGCTTTCTTTCCCCTCAGGCTAACAAGATGGCGGCCAAGAGAAAAGCTCTGGAAGAGGCAAGCAAACCGGACAGAAAGAAGAAGGCGAAGAAACAATAGACTGGAGATGCTAAAGGACTTTATTTTTGTATCTATTAAAACAGTTCTCTCCTACAGTGTGATGGATCTCTTCCATATAACAATGTTAATGCAAATAAGTGGAATATTTGTAAAATGTCTTTGTAGTCCATTCAAAATCCAGTGTGCTCAAACCAACTTGCTCTTATATTAAAATGATCAATTTCACCAACTTTTTTGGTGTGCTGTCTTATCTTAGTAGGAATGAAGGTATGGATTTAGTACCATCATCGTCTGTTAGATTATGTTTGAAAATTAGACCATATTCAGTTTCACACACTCAGGTTTCACTCTTCATTGTGGCAGAGGTGAAGATATCGATCATTCAGCCCGGGTTTCAAATTTGTAATGAATTCCACATTGCTTCATTACTTATGAGCGCTGGGAGTCAAATTGACCAGGTTTGGGCCGTCTGTCTAAATAATTAATCGGTAGAACTGCTTAGTGTCCGTTTCAGTCTTTAATGAAGAACGTGAGCCGTTTTGGGTCGCGAACGAACCATGAATTCAAGGTCATAGGAGGCCGTGTGCAAATGCGGTACCTCAGCCCTCCTGAGAGCTGTTGGATCTTTACTGACATATGATCGACATAAAAAACAACTTGGATATACACAATTCACTTTAAACTCTATTATACCCTGATCAATGTCCCCTGTAGTTAAATATTAGGGGTGCTACAGATCACTCGTATTGGGTGCAGAACTGGCAGTTCAAGTAAACAGTAGCATATGTTAGTGTTAGAAGGGGTTTGTTCAGTATTCTGTGGCTGTAGTTGTATATGTCTTGGGTGGTGGATTGTGGGGGCTTTGAATTAGCCCACTTAGCCTGTTAGCCTACTGGATCTACTGAAAAATGTGTATGTAGCATTAATTATTTCAACCAAAAAGTAAAGTAACGGACTCGGTGCCTGTTCCTGAGATGCAGTATTGCGTCAGGGACGTGTGGGCCGCACTGCCTAAATGTTTATGAGGCAGGTGTCAACAGTACACACTTTTAAAAGCAAGTAAACGTATGTTATAACGTATAAAACAGATGCTATGTTATGTTGTTTGCTACCCGTTGTATTATATTGTGGATGTTTTGAAGCTGCGTTTGGCCCAACCCAAAGTCCACCCTTATGGTTAGTGTTTATTTATTTACGGTTAGTTTATTTAAATGTACATTAATGAGACAAATTTCCAAATTAAGCACAAATCATTAAGACCATGGGTTTATAAATATGTAATGTGTCACTGAGGGACAGATAATTGCTGACATTCTTGCTATTTTTCGCATTATTTATGGCAGTTGGCAGGTGATGTTATCCAGAGAGACATACAATTTTAATCCATATAAAGTACCCGCCTGTCCCATGCTGGTTGGCGACTCGAACGATGACAGGCTGTTAACTCTTTTGCCATAGCAGCCCTGATGCTTTTGAACGTTTGGTTCAACAGGTGTTCTACTAGAAATGTTCTATTCTAGTTTGGTCATTCATTAAGATCTTTCAGAGCTCCTCTTCTATCATGTGTTTGGGAAATGAGTAACAATTCACTCTTTCCATTAATCTCAGATTTAACTATGCTTCAGCTTATTAAAACGTTTTCGGAGCTATCCTGGGCATAGTTATGACTGCTAGACTGTGGAGGACAAACTGGGTGAACCAGATTTCTACAGCACCACATTGGGGCAGATCAGTGTAGCAGCTCTAGTTAGTCTGGAATATCAAAGACTGAAGCTCACTGGCTAAATAGTGGTATTCGAGCATCTATTTACTTTCTATAATGGACAGCATAACATGTTTATTATTAGGCAGCCCCAGAATTTGATTGAGACATTTAGGTCCAAGGGGTTAAATGGGAGGTCCTGGACTCTTTAGGCCCTCTGGTATTTCGCACCTTGATTTTTATCAGGCTTCAGAAGAAGGTGAATATATAGCATACATATTGCAATGCACAGTTCCAACAGTAAAGGTGGAAGAGGTAAAAAGGTCTGGTAAAGAGCTTTTTTCCAACATGACTGTCCTGGCAAACAAAGTGAGCTCCATGAAGACATGGGCTGAATCCAGAAACTGGGAAAGTTGGGAATAGTGTATGCCACCCTGGAAGCCTTTAACAAACAGGTTATAAAGTGACATCACTACATGCACGCCCAGATAGGACACATAAACATGGAGCAGTCCAACTATATTTTAAACTATGTGTTTTGTTTGTGTTCATATATTTTCATGTATTTCGTACTTGGGGGATGGCTCAGTTCATCAGCAGTCAACATCTTATTTACTGATGCTGAAAGGATTAAGCTGTTCCATTTTCCCTACTTCTAATCATGTTCTCCCCTCCTCCTGCTCTTTTCCTCTCCTTGATTCTGCCACATTCTTTCAGAGTAGGGAAGGAACAACAGCAAATGCTTATATTAAAGCCCAGGGTTTTAGAATGACATGACCAGGAAGCTCATATGGGGATGACAGGCAGGTGTCCACATACTTTAGGCCATATAGTGTATGTCAAATATTCTAGTAATAATGATGTTCCAGAGCTCTGTGTCAGCTCATTGTTATAGCACTGTGTATGTGGGTAACTCAAACTGTGTCTGTAGTGGGCAGTAATGACGTCATTCCTCATCTCTTGGCCCTCAGCAGGCTCAGTGTAACCGCAGTGGGCTGAGGGCCAGGCAACTCATACCATCTGAACTTTAACTTATCATTTATTCACACAGGGTCTCTCTCTCTCTCTCTCTCTCTCTTACTCTCTCTCTCTCTTCTCCCTCTCTCTCTCTCCCCCTCTCTCTCTTATTCTCTCTATCTCTAGTTTGCCCCTTCTACATTCCACCCATGCTCTCTCTGCCTCTCGCACTCGCCCTGCCTGGCACCGGGGTGGCCCTTTGTGTGTGCGCGTGTGCACGGGGTCGCTTCGACAATGGCCTCAGTGTTCCCGTTTAGCCAAATGGTGGACGAAGTGATGGGCTTAAGCATTCAGCGGATTTCTCAGTTTTCGAGAGGTAGAGGGAGTAAATCAGTTAACGGTTAACCCCAGACAAACAGCCAGTCTGTCTCTCTTTAGTGGGGAGTATTGGAGGTGTGGATGTCTAGATTAGAACTAGACAAGCAGCTTGGAAACAACACTGCAGTGTTTTAAAGTAAATGACTAAGTAATAATGCCAAAGTGTTTAAGATCCCACAGTATAGGGTCAGACCGAACACTAAAATGTGATCTCTGGTAACTTCCCAGTGTTTGGTATCATTAAAATGTTATTGTAATGTGCTTATTGAGCCTTCACAAGCCTATAGTCACAAATTAATAGACACGCTGTTAATTATTACATTAGTAAGCAGTAACCGAGGTGAATTGTACACTGTTGCAGAGCAGATTTAAAGCTCTTATTATGTTTTCATTACTCCTATACAGCATTTACTGTATTAGTGTTACTGAAGAATAACTAGGGTGAATTTAGCTTCTTCCACAGCACATGGGTTATTGAGCCCGTTTTAAGCCTAACAAGCCAGTCGTTGGTAATTCTGTGCTTTACTTAATTGCTAAGCAACAACTGGGTACAAATAAGTATTTTTCATAACATGTGTAGTGTTCAACAAGCAATGAGCCAGTAATAATTAGGCTGCCTAATATTACAATACTAAGCAGTAACTAAAGTGAACTGTGCCTTTTATAGAGCACATGGTGCTGTTATTACACATTAATAAACCAGTAGTGGTACTTCATAGGATACGTATTACTACAGTTCTCAGTAGTAACTATGGTGAATTGAGCATTTCCCAGAGCACTTACATACATCATAATCTTTTACACATGGTTCTGCCCTTAATAATCATATATATATAATATGTGATATGTCAAGTCAAGTCAAGTTTATTTATATGGCGCTTTTTACAACAATGTTGTCTCAAAGCAGCTTTACAGCGTTTTGAAAACAGACAGTTACAACATATATCCCCCAGTGAGCAAGCCAGAGTCAACAGTGGCAAGAAAAACTCTGGAGGAAGAAACCTTTGGAGGAACCAGACTCACAAGGGGAGACCCATCCTTCTCTGGTTGAACAGTATTTACAGTTTAAACTAAATACCAAAGAAAGGAGCCTCTGTTTGAAATCTGGATAGTAAAGCTTTAGAAGCTGCACAGGTAGAGGCAGTCTCTGACTGAGGCAGTCTCTGACTGAGGCAGTCTCTGACTGAAGCAGTCTCTGACTGAGGCAGTCTATAACTGAGTCTTTATGTAAAGTGGGCGTGAGCTGAAACAGTCCCATCCTATCTCAATGTGGGTCCATCTGGATGGCACAGTGATGTAACTGAGGGTGTAGCAGTTGACACAGACGGACAGGTGAGCTGGCTGGTGATGGTGGGGTGGAGGCCCTGATGATCAGTTCTTCAACAGCGTTCATCAGACAGGAGGACAGTCATTACCTCAGGAAGAGTAAAGAGAGAAAGTTAGTTCGGCTCAGGAGTATGACTAGAGAAAATGAATATTCAGAGTTTTAGAGTGTGTGATATGTCATTTGTATCCTGCCAGTAGAGACTAAGTAACTGGTTATTACAACTTATTACTACTTTATTAAGTCGAGACTAGAAGCAATCCAGCATTTTTAATGCAGGTCAATGCTTCTAATTTAAAATGTGCCACTTTTTACACCGATCTGTTCTTATTTGAGGAAAAAAGGAGACATTGCACTCGACTGACCAGGAGAAAGAACAGCACTCTGAATGACTTTGTTTACATCAGTGGAATATGAATATTGGTTCAGTCCTGATGCTTTTTTCCCAATGCCTTAAAGTGGGAGTGGCTCAAAAATATTTTTTACTTGAATTTAATGGAATTAAAGAAATTTCAACATAATTTATTTCCAACATATTTCCAGCTCATCAGAACTTAATGTGCTAGTGTTTATTTAACTTACACTGGGCTAACTTATCTTGCAAGTTCTGAACTACACTCAGCTATTGAGAATACAGTAATGCACTCCTACACCAAATAACATTGGCCTTATTTATCAGCCGTTACACTAACACAGTTTACAGGAAGAGTCTGATGTTTACCAGTATTTTCTTATTTGACGTTTGTGTTTAGATAGGAACAGAATCTACACACGCTCAAGAGCACAAATGGAAACAATTCTGTGGTTTCAGAACACATTTTGAATTTGAGCTTTCTCAAGAACAAAATTAAGAAAAAATGAAGACATTGAAAAAAAAAAGTTAAAGGTGTATAAGGTGCAAAGTGTAGGTGTTTCACACAAACATACAAAGTCAAACAAAAAGAAAGACGCTCTCAATATACAAATAAATGAAGCCAGAAGTCAATAAAACCTCCATCCAGCCAACTAAACTATATTTCAAAGCATTTCAAAGATCCCACCCAAATACACGAAACCATCTAAAGTATCATCAAAAGACATTCCACTAACTAAGCACTAAAACCTGCACCACCAGGGCCGGGTTTTCTCTAGAGCAGGGGTGTTTAATTAGAATTCAGTAAAGTCCAGTGAGAGAAAACTTCCTCAGACCAAGGTCTGGACCATCATCATTTCATACTAGTGTTCTGATTCAGTGGCACATCCTGTTTACTGAAGTAGCCTAGTCAGCATCTTATACCATCAACAACTGAAACACCAACACATCACACATACTGTTCAGTATATTTCAGTATATTTACTGTTTAAATGCTGAACTGAATTATTTATTTATAAAACTTCTAATAAATGTTTATCCTCAGTACAAATAGAAACAAGGGCTACATAAAAAAAACCAGAATGATTTTGAAAAGTGCATCTTAAAGTATTTATTTATAGAAACAGTAAATAAAACGTGTGTGTTCTTGTTAACTCAGGTTCACATCTGGACCTGTTGGGTTTTGGCTGCCTGAAATAAACATCTATGTCTCTCCATTCCTAGTTAAAAATTTGGTTTTCGCCTTTGACTCTTCTTTTCTTAGAGCACATTATTCTCTGACTTGATATATTCTCTGACTTGCTATATTCTCTAACTTGCTTTATTCTCTAACTTGCTTTATTCTCTGACTTGCTTTATTCTCTGACTCACTTTATTGTCTGACTCGCTTTATTCTCTGACTCGCTATATTCTCTGACTTGCTTTATTCTCTAACTTGCTTTATTCTCTGACTCGCTATATTCTCTGACTTGCTTTATTCTCTGACTCACTTTATTGTCTGACTCGCTTTATTCTCTGACTCGCTATATTCTCTGACTCACTTTATTGTCTGACTCGCTTTATTCTCTGACTCGCTATATTCTCTGACTTGCTATATTCTCTGACTTGCTTTATTCTCTAACTTGCTTTATTCTCTAACTTGCTTTATTCTCTAACTTGCTATATTCTCTAACTTGCTATATTCTCTAACTTGCTATATTCTCTGACTTGCTTTATTCTCTGACTTGCTTTATTCTCTGACTTGCTTTATTCTCTGACTTGCTATATTCTCTAACTTGCTATATTCTCTGACTTGCTTTATTCTCTAACTTGCTTTATTCTCTAACTTGCTATATTCTCTAACTTGCTTTATTCTCTAACTTGCTTTATTCTCTAACTTGCTATATTCTCTAACTTGCTATATTCTCTAACTTGCTTTATTCTCTAACTTGCTTTATTCTCTGACTTGCTTTATTCTCTGACTTGCTATATTCTCTAACTTGCTTTATTCTCTGACTTGCTTTATTCTCTGACTTGCTATATTCTCTAACTTGCTTTATTCTCTAACTTGCTTTATTCTCTGACTTGCTTTATTCTCTGACTTGCTATATTCTCTAACTTGCTTTATTCTCTAACTTGCTATATTCTCTAACTTGCTATATTCTCTAACTTGCTTTATTCTCTAACTTGCTATATTCTCTAACTTGCTATATTCTCTAACTTGCTATATTCTCTAACTTGCTTTATTCTCTGACTTCCTATATTCTCTAACTTGCTATATTCTCTGACTTGCTTTATTCTCTAACTTGCTATATTCTCTAACTTGCTTTATTCTCTGACTTGCTATATTCTCTAACTTGCTATATTCTCTAACTTGCTTTATTCTCTGACTTGCTATATTCTCTAACTTGCTATATTCTCTAACTTGCTTTATTCTCTAACTTGCTTTATTCTCTGACTTGCTTTATTCTCTGACTTGCTATATTCTCTGACTTGCTATATTCTCTAACTTGCTTTATTCTCTGACTTGCTTTATTCTCTGACTTGCTATATTCTCTAACTTGCTATATTCTCTAACTTGCTTTATTCTCTAACTTGCTTTATTCTCTGACTTGCTATATTCTCTAACTTGCTTTATTCTCTAACTTGCTTAATTCTCTAACTTGCTATATTCTCTGACTTGCTTTATTCTCTGACTTGCTATATTCTCTGACTTGCTTTATTCTCTGACTTGCTATATTCTCTAACTTGCTATATTCTCTGACTTGCTTTATTTTCTAACTTGCTATATTCTCTAACTTGCTATATTCTCTAACTTGCTATATTCTCTAACTTGCTACATTCTCTAACTTGCTACATTCTCTGACTTGCTTTATTCTCTAACTTGCTATATTCTCTAACTTGCTATATTCTCTGACTTGCTATATTCTCTGACTTGCTTTATTCTCTGACTTGCTATATTCTCTGACTTGCTTTATTCTCTAACTTGCTATATTCTCTAACTTGCTATATTCTCTGACTTGCTATATTCTCTGACTTGCTTTATTCTCTGACTTGCTTTATTCTCTAACTTGCTTTATTCTCTGACTTGCTTTATTCTCTGACTTGCTATATTCTCTAACTTGCTTTATTCTCTGACTTGCTTTATTCTCTGACTTGCTATATTCTCTAACTTGCTTTATTCTCTGACTTGCTTTATTCTCTAACTTGCTATATTCTCTAACTTGCTTTATTCTCTAACTTGCTATATTCTCTAACTTGCTTTATTCTCTAACTTGCTTTATTCTCTAACTTGCTATATTCTCTAACTTGCTATATTCTCTAACTTGCTTTATTCTCTAACTTGCTATATTCTCTAACTTGCTATATTCTCTAACTTGCTATATTCTCTAACTTGCTTTATTCTCTAACTTGCTATATTCTCTAACTTGCTATATTCTCTAACTTGCTTTATTCTCTAACTTGCTTTATTCTCTGACTTGCTTTATTCTCTGACTTGCTTTATTCTCTGACTTGCTTTATTCTCTGACTTGCTTTATTCTCTAACTTGCTTTATTCTCTAACTTGCTATATTCTCTAACTTGCTTTATTCTCTAACTTGCTATATTCTCTAACTTGCTATATTCTCTGACTTGCTATATTCTCTAACTTGCTTTATTCTCTAACTTGCTATATTCTCTAACTTGCTATATTCTCTAACTTGCTTTATTCTCTAACTTGCTTTATTCTCTAACTTGCTATATTCTCTAACTTGCTTTATTCTCTGACTTGCTTTATTCTCTGACTTGCTTTATTCTCTGACTTGCTTTATTCTCTGACTTGCTTTATTCTCTAACTTGCTTTATTCTCTAACTTGCTATATTCTCTAACTTGCTTTATTCTCTAACTTGCTATATTCTCTAACTTGCTATATTCTCTAACTTGCTATATTCTCTAACTTGCTTTATTCTCTAACTTGCTATATTCTCTAACTTGCTATATTCTCTAACTTGCTTTATTCTCTAACTTGCTATATTCTCTAACTTGCTTTATTCTCTGACTTGCTTTATTCTCTGACTTGCTTTATTCTCTAACTTGCTTTATTCTCTAACTTGCTATATTCTCTAACTTGCTTTATTCTCTGACTTGCTTTATTCTCTGACTTGCTTTATTCTCTGACTTGTTTTATTCTCTAACTTGCTTTATTCTCTGACTTGCTTTATTCTCTGACTTGCTTTATTCTCTGACTTGTTTTATTCTCTAACTTGCTTTATTCTCTGACTTGCTTTATTCTCTGACTTGCTTTATTCTCTGACTTGTTTTATTCTCTAACTTGCTTTATTCTCTGACTTGCTTTATTCTCTAACTTGCTATATTCTCTAACTTGCTATATTCTCTAACTTGCTTTATTCTCTAACTTGCTATATTCTCTAACTTGCTATATTCTCTAACTTGCTATATTCTCTAACTTGCTTTATTCTCTAACTTGCTTTATTCTCTGACTTGCTTTATTCTCTGACTCACTTTATTGTCTGACCTGCTTTATTCTCTGACTCGCTTTATTGTCATTTGCTTTATTCTCTGACTTTCTTTATTCTTTGACTCGTTTTATTCTTTGACTCACTTTATTGTCATTTGCTTTATTCTCTGACTCACTTTATTGTCTGACCTGCTTTATTCTCTGACTCGCTTTATTGTCATTTGCTTTATTCTCTGACTTTCTTCATTCTTTGACTCGTTTTATTCTTTGACTCACTTTATTGTCATTTGCTTTATTCTCTGACTCACTTTATTGTCTGACCTGCTTTATTTTCTGACTTGCTTTATTCTCCGACTGCTGCTTCTTGTTTCGTACCTCTCCTGTGTGCATGCTGCACTCGATGAGGAGTACCCTTGGTGATCTTACAACGCACGTGATTGGTCTATGAGTTTACTGCAAAGCCTGTGTACTGTAAAGACAAGAAAAGTTCCACCACTTACAATAAACACAGTCCACATTAAATCATTCTCAACAGTTTATCGGTTTGGGTCTGCACTGGACCACATCTGGGTCTAGATCTGTAAGCTCTTCTCGTGTGTGCAGTCAGACTCAGTGGTTACAGTGGACTGGTGACATGGCATTTATAAAGATTATGCAACACCGCCTTCACACAATGATGAGTATGATAGTAACGATAGGATTTCTATTCCCTACAATAGTTTTCTATAGTGATCCAGATTTCTAAATGCACTTCAGATACAGCAGCAATTCTGAAACGAGTGGGCTTATTGATCAAATATACTTCACTGGTATTGAAAAGTGCTGACCAAGCCCATCATATATTCAGAAGATGTAATCATGTCATGCAGTTTATCACAGTAACAATAACCTGTTCTTACTTAGTCCACCCTTAATATCTCCTACAGTGTCAGATGGGGATTTGTGGCTACAGTGAGTTTTAATTTCCCATGAAATCTCACCCTCGTGGGATATTTATCTGGAGCTGTTCAGTTCCCACAGGCTGCTGCATTGTGTTTTTCTAAAAGGTTAACCTGTATCTCTCCGCGCGCCGTTTAAACCAGGGACGCTGTGCGGCTGGAGCTGTGCTGGTTCGTTCAGAGCCTAAGAAACGCAAAAGTAAGCGATCCGGCACAATTAGCAGCTTTGTTCAGGTCCTGCTCGGCCGTCCTGCGTTTATCCTCCCATGTGGCCTACAAGCCCGTCTATCAACTTTCAGCTCTGACTGCGACTCCACACTGCGCTCTCAATGGCGCTCTGTGTGCCGACAGAATAGATCCCAGGCCCTCCTCCCTCTTTTCTTTCCTTTCTCTCCTTCCCTCTTGTTCTCTTGCTCGCCCGCTCTTGTTCCATTTGCCCTTTTTTGTTCTCTTTTTCTCTGATTTCTCCCTCTCACTTTCTCTCTGCTCTTTCTCCTTCTCTTTTTCTCCCAGCTTTTTCTCCCTCTCTTTTTCTCTGCTCTTTCTCCCTCTCTTTTTCTCTCTGCTCTTTCTCCCTCTCTTTTTCTCTTTGTTCTTTCTCCCTCTCTCTTTCTCTCTGCTCTTTCTCCCTCTCTTTTTCTCTCTGCTCTTTCTCCCTCTCTCTTTCTCTCTGCTCTTTCTCCCTCTCTCTTTCTCTCTGCTCTTTCTCCCTCTCTTTTTCTCTGCTCTTTCTCCCTTTCTCTTTCTCTCTGCTCTTTCTCCCTCTCTCTTTCTCTCTGCTCTTTCTCCCTCTCTCTTTCTCTCTGCTCTTTCTCCCTCTCTCTTTCTCCCAGCTTTTTCTCCCTCTCTTTCTCTCTGCTCTTTCTCCCTCTCTCTTTCTCTCTGCTCTTTCTCCCTCTCTTTCTCTCTGCTCTTTCTCCCTCTCTCTTTCTCTTTGCTCTTTCTCCCTCTCTCTTTCTCTCTGCTCTTTCTCCCTCTCTCTTTCTCTCTGCTCTTTCTCCCTCTCTCTTTCTCTCTGCTCTTTTTTCCTCTCGTTTTCTCTGCTCTTTCTCCCTCTCTCTTTCTCCCAGCTTTTTCTCCCTCTCTTTTTCTCCACTCTTTCTTCTTCTCTCTTTCTCCCAGCTTTTTCTCCCTCTTTTTCTCCGCTCTTTCTCCTTCTCTCTTTCTCCCAGCTTTTTCTCCCTCTCTTTCTCTCTGCTCTTTCTCCCTCTCTCTTTCTCTCTGCTCTTTCTCCCTCTCTTTCTCTCTGCTCTTTATCCCTCTCTCTTTCTCTCTGCTCTTTCTCCCTCTCTTTCTCTCTGCTCTTTCTCCCTCTCTCTTTCTCTCTGCTCTTTCTCCCTCTCTCTTTCTCTCTGCTCTTTCTCCCTCTCTCTTTCTCTCTGCTCTTTCTCCTTCTCTCTTTCTCCCAGCTTTTTCTCCCTCTCTTTTTCTCCGCTCTTTCTCCTTCTCTCTTTCTCCCAGCTTTTTCTCCCTCTCTTTTTCTCCGCTCTTTCTCCTTCTCTCTTTCTCCCTCTCTTTTTCTCCGCTCTTTCTCCCAGCTTTTTCTCCCTCTTTTTCCCTCTCTCTGCTCTTTTTCCCTTTCTTTCTCTCTACTCTTTCTCCCCCTCTTTTTCTCTGCTCTTTCCCCCTCTCTTTCTCCCAGCTTTTTCTCCATCTCTTTCTCTCTGCTCTTTCTTCCTCTCTTTTTCTCTGTTCTTTCTCCCTCTCTCTTTCTCCCTCTCTTTCTCTCAGCTTTTTCTCCCTCTTTTTCTCTCTGCTCTTTCTCCCTCTTTCTTTCTCTCTGCTCTATCTCCCTCTCTCTTTCTCTCTGCTCTTTCTCCCTCTCTCTTTCTCTCTGTTCTTTATCCCTCTCTTTTTCTCTCAGCCTTTTCTCCCTCTGTCTTCTTCTCTGCTTTCTCCATCTCTCTTTCTCTCTGCTCTTTATCCCTCTCTTTCTCTCTGCTCTTTATTCCTCTCTCTTTCTCTCTGCTCTTTCTCCCTCTCTCTTTCTCTCTGCTCTTTATTCCTCTCTCTTTCTCTCTCTCTCTTGCTCTCAGCTTTTTCTCCCTCTTTTTCTCTGATTTCTCCCTCTCTCTTTCTCCCAGCTTTCTCCCTCTCTCTTTTTCTCTGCTTTTTCTCCCTCTCTATTTCTCTCTGCTCTTTCTCCCTCTCTCTTTCTCTCAGCTTTCTCTCTCTCTCTTTCTCTCTGAACTCAGCTTATATGCTTTATGGACATGACACATTTAAAACAGTAGACACACTGACTGCCTATCCTACCCTCCCACCTTTCTCTCTTTCTTACTCCCTTATTTCTCTACCCTTTCATGCTTTCAGTTCCTCTCTTTATTTCTGTTGTCTTTCTCCATCTATCTCCCATCTCTTCCTCTGGCCATCTCTTTTTTCTCTACCCCGACAATCTTTAACTTTCTCTTCTTCTCTCCTTTCTCTTACTTGCTTTCTTCCTTCTCGTATTCTCTCTCTGTTTTTCCTTATTTGCCTCTTTCACTCCTGCTCTTTTCTGTCTTTCTGCTCTGTCTTTCTCTTTCTTTCCAGTCTTCCCTCTCTGTCTTGCTCCCTCTCTCCCCTTTTCTCACTGTCTCCCACTCTCTCTCTCTTTCTCATTCTTCTCCCTGTCTCACTGTCTCCCTGAGTCACTGTCTCACAATTTCTCTCCCTTTTCTTTCTCTCTCTCTTTACTTCACTCTTTTTTCATCTCATTTTCATCTATTTTTTTCTTTTTCTCTCTTCTTCATCCCATTCTCTCTTTCACTCCCTCTCTGCCCTTGTTATCTTTCTTTCTCTGTATATTTCTCCCCTTTTCTCTTATACTCTGTTGCTTCTTCTGCCTCCCTTCTTGTTCTTTTGATCTCTCTCCCCCTTTTCTCTTTCTCTTATTCTCTCCTATCTTTTCTTCACTACCTTTCTTTTTAAATTCTCTCACTGTCTTTCTCTACCACATCCCTTCCCCTCTTCTTCTCTCTTTTCTCTTTCTATTGTTCTTTCTCTCTCTTTCTCTCCTATCTTGTTTGTTCTCTTTCCCTATTTTCTCCTGTCTTTCCCTCTCTCTTTTTTCCTTATCCCCTCTCTCTTTTTCTCCACTCCCTCTCTTCTGTCCTGTCCTTGTCACTGTGTCCCTATTTCTATCTGTACTGCCTCTGTCTCCCCACCCTCTCTTCCTCTCTCTCTCCCTCTCCCTCTCTCTCTCTCTCTCTCTCTCCACACATACGAAGCGTGACAAAAGCAATTCCCAGTAGTGCAGCAGATGTGACGGCACAGTGAGAGGGCGGTCAAGTCTCCTCTCTGTTCCTCCCTGCAACAAGAGAGAGAGAGAGAGAGAGAGAGAGAAGGTGGAGTTTAAAACACATCAGGTGCTTAGAGACAGCGAAGAGTGAGCAGACTGCTGGACGTCTAACGGCACCACAGGAGAGAGCATGACTGACCATCAGATAGTCCACAGAGGCTACAGCGAGCTGAGCCGGCCGAGCAGAAGAGCCAGAGAAGGTCCATCTGTGGTTCTGAGAGTGTGATGAGAGTCCATGTCTTGGAGCTTCACTCTCAGCGTCCATTGTCCATCCGTCTGTCCAGCTGGGAGGAAAATGTCCACTTACTAAGGTACTGAAGGTCCTTGTCCTATGCACTTTGAATGAGCGCAGGTAGCCAGGCTGTTATCGTGTGTGGTACTTTCAGGTGACTCTGGTTTGTGTTTGAGAGCCGAGTCTGACTTTCAGTTTAGTTAAGATAAGCAGAGTTAGTCAGAGACTGAGAGACAGGCAGAAATACAGGCAAACACAAAGGAATTTCATAGTAGAGTGTGTTTGTTTTTCTCAGTTTAGTAGATTCAGTGTGTAAACTTCTGAAAATACAAACTGTTTTAAATACCACCTGTTTTAAAGTTTTTCACTATTGTATATTTTTTCTTCAACAGTATGAATGAAACATGTCTTGAAATGAAAATGTGGATAAGTTTGTAGATGAAGAAGCAAGTCGACTGTTATAAATATGCTTTTATAGCATTAAGTATTTTTTATTTATCCTTCTAGTTATAGATGAATATGAATTAATACAAAGGAATATGGAGAAAGCTGCAGCCGTGCTGTTCTTAGCCTGGCTGTCTTTGTGGAGAGATGTTTTTACAGCAGGGGGTTCTCACCACCCCCGTTACCCGTTTCATGTCTTACTGCTCAACAGCAGATCAACATTTGTTCGCAACATTTCACTCAAAGAGCCAACAGTGAGTGCACTTAATAACCTTATCATAATCAGATTTTGATGTCATGTGAATAGCACACTCTTCTCAGATCAAGTAAGCATGAAAATACATCGCAAATATATCAGAAATTAGCAACAGGGTTTAACACGGCAACCACAACATGGCAACTAAGGACTTTGGGACCAACACTAAAAACTACATGCTTGATGAAATTAAGTATTTAAATATTCTTCATTGTTTATATTCTTATATTTTTCACTAAAGTAACTCAGATGTTGAGTTTTATGTTACGTTTACGTCTCCTCTTATTCTGTGAGTTTATTGGCTGGTGAAGCAGAAATCTGATTACTGCCTGACTTGTGTAGGCCCTGAATTTCCCCATTATCTGATTACTCATGCAAACTCAGTGAACGAATTACTGACAAAATCAGATTTTCTGCAGTTGTTAGATCATTTGGTGTGTTAAACACTAGTACACACTCTCCTGGTTGATTTAAGTTATAGGGGATTTTTAAAAATGTAATTAAATTAATTTAAAATATCTGATCCCATTCGGCTAGTAGGAACTTTTTTATAGAACTGTACATGCAAGAGCCATTTAGGAACCTTTATGTTCATGAGTGTAGTACTAAAAACATTAAACATATCTGAAGTAAAGTGTTATAGATGTCAAGCAGATTTTAAAATAATAAACATAAGCTATGATGCAAATAAAATAAAGTAGGAAGAACACTGTCAATAGCATCCAGCAACAGTTATTTTGCTTAAGAACGTCTCCTGTGTGTCTTCTTGTGGCTGTAAATTGTTTTCAGGACTCTTATGCTGCACTTGGCTTCCAGTGAGTCAGACCTAGAATGATAATTCTAAATACAAAAGCTATGTAGTTTTCAGTTAATCAGAGAATAACACAGACGAATGAGCAACTAAACAGTATCACTGTGTCCAACATTTACATTTATTACAGCTTCTATTCTGTTCAGGAGACTCAATTTAAGTTTATCAATGAGATTCACCTCCAAAGATCAGTCTTAAAAGTTGGTTGCATTTTCTGTTTAGCACCATCCAAATACTCACAAACATATTCAGTACTGAGGTCTGGACTCAAGTCAGACTCCCATGGCCTTCAGTTGACATTCAGTGGAAAAGTTTCTGTACTGCAGAGGATATACTGGCCTTTTCTTAAAAGAGCAATTAGTAAGATCTTTAAAATGTACCAAAAGGGTTAATGGAGTTAATGGTGCAATAAAAGATTGATTTCTGTCATTCAGAATCAAATCTAAAACCACCACTGAACCTATATGTGCTTTCTGAGTTTTATATGCAATGCTAATGAAGGTGATATAATCAATAATCAAAAACAAATAAGTTTTCTTTCGGGACTATTTTGCCTCAGAATGCTCTGGATGTATCCCTCCACCATGAATAGATTAAAATAAATTGATAAAATTACATTTGAAGCCAAAACATTAATCACTTTATTGTAAAGCAATGTGCCACAAACCAGGTAGTGTATAACTAACCATTTTATGTAATAACCGTCTATAAGATTTTAGAGGTGGATGTCTGGTTCCCATCACCACCACTATAAACAGTTTTGTTACTTCAGAGCGGAAAGTGCGGTACAGTACTGTAAATATTTATTTAGTTTCAGAGACTGGGATGAATCATAGTCCAGAATTCTACTCCATTGAAAGAAAGATATAGTCTAGAACTAGGAATTGGAATAAGCCATTCTTCAGGTTTAGGTACCTTAACTCTCGTTTATTTCTGTTTATTTCTGTCAGTCCATCGTTGTGTTAAGGAAGGAAGGCTACTCCATTAAAAACAAGAAAATTTCACTGTGATCCCAAACTTTTGAGCGGTAGTGTACAAGATGTGTATCATCTGACTTATAGAACAGCAGATATCACTCGATACGAATAGTTTATTTTGTCTAAAATAAAATGTTAAAGCTTCAAACAGCAAACTCCAAGATTCTGAACCAACATAACAGAATGAAATTAAATCCGACTAGGAATTCATGTTTAATGACTGAAATGAAATAAAGAACAAAATACAAGTAAAAAGAGAAAAAGCACACCCCAATCAAGATGAAATAAAGTAAATGTGACCAGTTAGTTATTATACCCACTCTGCTTGTGGCAGGTCGTTGCACTGTGAATCAGGTCTAAATAGCCAGACCTCCAAAATAAAATCCTACACAGACTTGATATGAACAATACTATACCCAAAAGTACCTTAACTAAACGACAAACTTGGGTTGATATATATGTTGTCCTTGTGCACCTTTGAAACAAGTCGAATCAAATACACAGATTTTTATCAGCGTGGACACATTTGGGTTCTTTTGACGGAACGGCCAAAAACGGCCACACCTGCACCTGAATCAGTGTGCGGTAGTAAATACCAGCCAAAGTCTAAAACTGCAGGTGCCATGGCAGTGCCAGCAAGGCTGCTGTAAAATCATAAATAGAACTAACATGAACGCTGGATATGGTAGTCATAGAAATAACAAAACATTAAATCGGCTATTGATACAAGACTGCACCCAATGTTATGACTCATGAGTTATACTGGATAATAAATCACAAGGAACATAAGAAAAAAATGATGCGCACATGTTGAAAGATTTTAAAATGTTTGGGAAGATTATTGTAATTAAACAAACATAGCCATTCAGACTGGTTAATAGTGATATATGCTGTTCTATAAGTCAGATGATACACATCTTGTACACTACCGCTCAAAAGTTTGGGATCACAGTGAAATCTTCTTGTTTCAATGGAGTATCTTCTTCCTTAACACAACAATGGACTGACGGGTCTCTAAAGAAAGTTGTTTCTTTCTGGTCATTTTGAGTCGGTCAGCAAGCCATCAACTGCTGATGCTTCAGATACTAAACTAACCTAGAATGTTGTTCTCCCTTTTATACTCACTTATTAGTAGAATGTTTTTCAGCTGTGCATCACAATTGAGCAAGAGTGTCCTAACAACCAATTAGCCCAATAACATCCTTAACTTGGATTGGTGGCCGTACCAGGAGATTTAGACAGAGGACTGAGAATTACTGATAATAGGACTATAATAAGCTAAAATAAGCCTCTATACAAAAATAGGTTTTAATACATTTTTATTCTTTAAAACTCATCTGATACACTTACATTAATTGTGAAATGGACAATATTGCTTGTGAACTGCAAGAAAATTGCATGAAATGAAATTCTAAAGTGATTCTAATGGTCCAAATGGCTATTAAATAAATACAAAAGCTATGTAGTTTTCAGTTTATCAGAGAATAATACAGACGAATGAGCAACTAAACAGTATCACTGTGTCCAATGTTTACATTTATTACAGCTTCTATTCTGTTCAGTAGACTCAATTTTAGTTTATCAAAGAGATTCACCTCCAAAGATCAGTCTTAGAAGTTGGTTGCATTTTCTGTTTATCACCATCCAAATACTCACAAACATATTCAGTACTGAGGTCTGGACTCAAGTCAGACCTAGAATGATAACAGACTCCCATGGCCTTCAGTTGACATTCAGTGGAAAAAATAATGGAGCAATATGTTGCTGTACTGCAGAGGATATACTGGCCTTTTCTTAAAGAAGCAATTGGTTTAAATCTTTAAAATGTACCAAAATAAACTAAAAGTATTAACAGAATGTGAAGTTTTATGCATCGTGTTGCAGAGATATCTACTAAAGTTAGCATGCTAACCAGCTAGCTCTGGCCTGACCTGTACCTTTCATTTCCATTTCCACTGAGGAGACTCGCCACTGTGTTGTACAAGCTGATCGTGTGTGTGGAGTGTAAAGTGGTGGTTGGTGCAGTTTGGTATAAGAGTAACATCAGTTGTCTAGCAGTTGTCTAGGTCTGCAGGAACAGGTAATAAATTGTATTGTTAACTTGATAGTTAACATGCAATAAAATATTTATTTCTGTCATTCAGAATTATATCTAAAACCACCACTGAACCTATATGTGCTTTCTGAGTTTTATATGCAATGCCAATAAAGGTGATATAGTCAATAATCAAAACAAATACATTTTCTTTCTGGACTATTTTGCCTCAGAATGCTCTGGATGTATCCCTCCACCATGAATAGATTAAAATAAATTAATAAAATTACATTTGAAGCCAAAACATTAATCACTTTATTGTAAAGCAATGTGCCACAAACCAGGTAGTGTATAACTAACCTTGTGTCAGGAGCTATTTAAACAGCTACACATCCTTTCAGACCCACAGCGCTGAGGGGTCTTTTCACAGGAGAAGGATGGCTGTGGATGTTTTCAGATCTGAAGCAAGAGTGCAGCTTGATTTTTTCTTCTCAGTCAAAGATGATAGCTTTATGTATGGTTTACCAAAAGGGGACAGTTTTGGTGGTCTGCCAGGTCTTGTGAGTGGTTGTCAGGAGTTCTGCAATATTTAAAGGAGCAATATATAAGATTTTTAGTTAATATATTCTTGAGTTAACTAAAACTCAAAGATGTCTAGTGAAGTTAGCCTTCTAACCAGCTAGCTCCAGTCTGTCCTGTCTTATAAACCACTTTGTAAAATAGTGTGTCACTGTAGCCTAAATCAGTCAAATCAGTCGAACATGAGAGGAAGAAGAAATAACGGTGCTCAGATGGCGTATTCTAACCTTTTGTCATGTTGAAGGCCAGTTAGATGATTTAAGGACAGGTAGTCCCAATGCTTGCTGAAGCTCTTAGCAAGTGACCATTATAATGAACAACAAGAGTAGGCAAGAGTTAACACTGGCACTGCTTACCACTGCTGGGGCTGCTCTTGGCTCATTAGGGGGGTGAAGTTGATGCTGAACTTTTCTTCTAGACTGGTAAGAATTGAGGTGGAAGATAGAGGAACCAGTTCCTGGTGATAAAGTTCCCCCAGTTTATTTGAATATGAATTCAGCAGGTTGTGTCGTCTTACAAATCAATCCTTTAATTATTTTTTGACTTTGCAATTTTGACTTCTGAAAATAACTCGTTTGTACTTTTAAGTAATACAGGAGTAATACATTTGTCACCTGAAGCCTGTTTGATGATAGTTTTAAGAGGTTTTGGCCTAAAATGTCCTGCGCTGCTCTTACTCTAACAGTTTTCTTCCTTTTTCTCTACAGTCAATAATGCATGTAGCTGTAAATCTAATTCTTTTTCGTATTTGTTTTGCCATCCAGCGTCAACCAGAGGAGGATGAGTTCCTCTTTTGGAGTCTGGTTCCTTTCATGTTTTTTCCTCTTGTTGATGAAGTTTTGTACTCGACACTGTAGATCATATCTTATGCGCCAGTTAGAAGTACAAAGTGGACACCCCAGACATTGTATAAATGTATTCAGGTCCTTCAGCAGCAATCTTGATCTTGATTATATGATAACTGCAAATAATACTGGGTTGTTTCCACAAGGAGAAGCTTGGAAAGAGTTAAATAAACGCACAGACGTATGTAAAACCATGACTAACTGTATTAATTCTATTTGAATATTTAAAAAATAAAGTGTTTTGCTATCTGGAAAAATATATTTTTAAATATAATTTTTCCAGTGCCTAAATCATACGCAGCACTGCATATACATTAAATAAATAAATAAATAAACCTTTTAGCATACAAATGGAGATTCACGTGTGCTTCGCCTCCACTTTAAAAATCTGTACAATGCAACATTTTACATCACATAAAAGAAAATTTGAGTAGATCACCTTTAGGGTGAGCAACCGCACATAAAAAAACACCAGCGCCAAATCCCTGTAGAAATATTCTTTGGTTGATCAATGGTCTCTGTGGATCCTCTGATGAATGTTTCTCAGGTGAAGGAATGGCTAATGAAGCTGGAAAGTAATGCACTGAATTGACTGGATTAAAATGTGTACATTATTATTACCGACTAAAGTAAGAACCACGAGGACATACTTACATACAATATCTCACTTACTAGCAATTACTGACATGACTATATCCTCGTTAGACCTGGTAATTTATTTTTGTCCTCTGAAGGGGACATGAATCTCCAAAAGATATTTCAAAAACTAAATAAGGTACCTTGCTAAAACCTGTTGTGCCATGTAGAGGACACCCTGGCTTTCCCAGTGATGTATCATGTGTTGGGGTGAGTCATTCACAGCAGAAGTTCTGCCTTTTTAAAAATGGCTGCCTCTCAGTAACCACATTTTATGGGTGCGAGAGAGCTAAGCTGTCAAATAATATGAATTTGTTATGTTTCTAAAACCTGTAATTAATCTGTTTTAGGTATAAAACTGTTGTAGCTAGTTCTCAAAGCAGTTTTTATTAATATGCACAAACGTTTAACTACCTAACAGCATACTTTTTTAATGTCCTTGGTAGTGGACATTGAGACTTACGAAATCTGTTTTTATATGAAATTAATGACGTCACAGGTGACAGGAATTTGACTGCGGCAGAGATCATTTTGCAACATGTAAGCTCTGTAAACATGTAAACATGTAAATTCATTACTAATTTATTTTTAATTAATTATTAATTTAATTTATTCCTAATTTATTAGAAAATGTTGCATAATTGTACATTTAAAAATAGAACATTAAAATGAAATGGACCATAAGAGAAGTTGGGTACCACCTGTGGAAAGTGTGTGGAAAGTGGCTCAAGGTTTGGAGTGATTAACACAGGTTTAGCTAGTGGGCCTAAAAACTGTTTAAACCTGGATTTTTATTTTATTTTAATCAAAGTAGTGGTAACCTTTGGAGTAGGTTATTATTTGTTCCTGTTTATGTTAATATACAGTGCATTTGAAATATTTCTTATACTGCCAAAGGTGGAAATGGTATCAGAAATCAGTTTTCATTTACATTATTTACTATGATTAAGTTGGTGCTGATGTTGTAGAAGGTTTTTTAGACTGATGCAGAACAGAAAACAAGAAATATGTCATCAACAATGACCTGTTGTCCACTGTAAAGGACATTCCATAAAAAATAATTTTAAATGTTTTGGGAAAAAAACCACAGTGACATTTTTTCATCTATTTTATGTTGAAATTACTGAAATTCTCAAACTTTAATTTTTCTGGGTCTCAGGAGGATATTGGTATATACACTAGGTGCATGCTGGCTGAGCTGTTGCTGTTAATTTACTGAGCAGGGTTACAAAGAGAAACAGGCCCAGATTCACTCTGTTAGGATCACCTAAACCTTGGTGGCAGTACATCCATATAGATATAGAACTTTGTGTTGCCATGGATGCAACAATGCTGTTGTTGTCCATGACTAGTAGAGTTGTAGGTTGTGCTCTAGAAAAAAACAAAACAATGAGCTCCTTCAGGCCCCGAGTCTTTGGTTTTCGTCCACTTTAAAGTCGTTCAGAGGGGCTTTTTTGTCTTTGTTATCTTTTTGGTGCTAGCATAAGGCTACAGGGCTGTTAGTACAATGAACAACACTGGCAGGTACCTGAAGCAACAGGCAGTCGATATCTGATTTCAGTGTGTGAGGGTGAGGCAGGTGGTCAGATCTACACAGGATCACTTTCTATCTGAATGCATAATTTAGCCAGTGAGCAGGTGACACACAGTAGCATGCACTCACTATAAGAACAGGAGGCCGTCGTTCAGACTCTGCACTGTGAGTACTTTGGGTTTTATTAACTCCTTCAGTTCCCGGGCTTATCAGATCAATAGTCATTTTGAGTTCCCTTGAAGCAGAGGTTCTTTAATGTGACCTCCGGACAGTCTGCGGTTTTGCTCCAACATAACTCGCAACAATGTGGAGCAGTGTGGGACCCCTTTCCTAAAGAACCCTCCAATAATTGATTTATAGGAGAAAGATTTTCATGCATAGAAAGAACCTACACATCACATGGAGATTCTTTAGACGTTTGTAATGTTCTCTGTGCTCACAAAGCATATGTTTTTAGGGAATCTAAATTAGCTTTGGAGAATAGTTTATTCAGTAGTTTTTTTAATAGTTTTAGATTCAGTCGATTTTACGCACTGGTAGCCTGTATCTTACAGGAGAGATGTTAAAACTCTGCTATACTTTTTATGGTTCTATATGACCCTAAGGCAACTGCATACTTCAAAGCATGACTGTTGGTATATGTTCCAACATGTGTTCTTAGTTCTGCAGATACTGTCCTTCTGCAAACACCTTCTAAAAAAATCTTTTATTAGACAGTTAAGTTCAAAGCATCTATAAACATCTCTCTTCAACTTAGTGAGTAGTAAAAATTTCACATCTCTTTAGTATTTTGAATTTGACGTGTGTCATTGTTTATATGTTAAGCTTTATCACTTGTCTTCATACTTACTATACTTACTACCACCGGTATTAAAAATTTTCTAATAATAAAGTGTATTATTATTATTATACATGTGACATTTAAGGGGTTAAAGGGTTATTGGCTTATGGATGTTTATATTGAAAGGAAATTTTGTCTAGATCACTGATAGAGGGTCTGGCGGCCCATAATGGGGAACCTGTTCTTTTCACCGGAGTGTCTAGTTTTTGTGGATCCTTTGAATTCTTCTTGTCTCATTGTTGTATTATCTCTGTATGAGAGTGAATTGGTGTCTGTTCCTTGTGACTTGTTCTATCAAAGTACACATTAACACTAGTTAAAGTACAGTGTGGCCTGAATGCGTTCAGAATGGAAAACCATCTCTGTGTTCTAGAAAACGCTCTAGATCACTACAGAAGATACTAACATACTACAACTAGCTGTCTATAATCAACAGTTCGGCTTGCGGGGGACGCTGGATTTGATTAACCCCCTGCAGTTTTGGGCTCCCTTGGGGATGATTATTGAATGAGCAGCAGGAAACGTTCCTTAATTAATTGGACACACGAGGGGAATGATGACGAACACTTCTCAGCAGGAACCTGACAAAGAAAAGAACATTAAAAGACAGCACAATGGAACTGAAGAATTAAAGCTGTATTTATTGAATTTACTAAGAAGTTTCACTACAGTTCTATAAGTTACTCTGTGTAATTTTTTGGCCTGATACTTTACTCAAGTTGCTTTACATGACAGCACTTTTATTTTATCTTGTGTCAGTATTTTACCCAAGTTTCAATGTGGCTCTGAAGGAACCTGTGACTTAGCTTCACCATAGTCCTGCAGATATTGAAGGCTGACCATTTGTGTGTTTTTCTTGCAGGTACGATGGTTGGTAAGCAGGGCAAGCAATGGAGGTCAGTATGTAAGGGCCTGATTCTGGGGACCCTCCTGACCAGCTGCATGATTCTGCTTTACTGCCTGTCCACTCCAGAGGTGCAGTTCAGCGTGCCAGAGTGAGTCTCGCAACAACATTCATTTTAGCAGACAGTTTGTTTGGTTGCATTGCCTCGTTCCCAAAGACAGAATACAACCAAGGCCTTCTAGCTGTTCCAGAACAAAGAGGCTGTGCCTTTGTTATGTATGCTCCCAAACTTTTGGACTTTTTGACTTTGTGCATGTTTTAAATTCCACAAATATAAATGAATATATGCAGTCAATAGTGAGAAGTCAATAATAAGTTAATAGCTAATAATCAAATAGTTAATAAGTCATTCAGAGTGATTTGGCATGAAATGGCCAATTAAAAAAAAAATACTGTTCTCCGTGATGGTGATAGGAACCGGACGTCTGAATCTGCCTAATGTAGTTACTACAAGCGATGGTTGTAGATGAATGTCTGATGCCAGAGACATTGATTCGGAATAGCATTATGAAAATCTCTGGGCATAAAATGTACTTTGATGAAGGGACGTGAGGCGAACCCTTAACATATTTTACCCTTTTCAATATTAAATACAAAATTTAGAACACACCTGTAGGAGGCGCAATTCCCTCAGGACTTGTTTTTTCATATAAAATCAAATATCATATTATTTTTTGTACTTCATTGATATGTTATACGTCTTGCTTGTACTATTGCCATTGTTAACTTTTTATTTTATTATATATTGTATTCTATTAGTGGCTTTAGTCTGGCCTAATCATAACACTTGTGTGGTTTTATGTACCAGACATGGTCCTAATTCATTTGTATGTGACTGTTTTCCAATGTCTCTTTAGCTCTTAGTATTTACACAGGTTGTCTTTGTTACTGTGCTGTTTGTTCTGATTGGCTGCCCGGCCTCACTCAAAAAGCTGAAAGACTGCTGAGAACTTCAGTGTGAATGGGTGGGGCTAAAATGCTTCAGTTAAAAAAGTTGGATTTATGTAAATAAGTTGTTCTTGTATTGACGCAGGAACAATGAATCTAAGCTTTGTTTCCACATGTGCATGGTGGGATATTTCATTCACACTGCTGTGAGGACAATTAATAGATGGCATTCTCTAGAGTACCATGTTGTCTGTAGATCTCTATCTCTTCATCTCTGCCATGGTTAAGTGTTCAGGACCCACTTGTAAACAAAAAAACTTGTACACATTTCTTTATTAGTCAACCAATTGACACCAAGTTTGTTTTGTTGTAATTTTCAGACATTTAAGTATGTCACTCATTATTTAAATATTAATTTAATTTTATATTTATATCAATTTCCAACAATATTTAAATAAGGAAGCTGATACAGCCATAGTCACAAGTTGGAGTGAGTTAATATTTAGATTTAACAGATGCTTGCAGGCCAGGAAACAAAGCAGATCAAGCTCTTAACAATCAACATGTTTAAAGAGGACCTATTATGTAAATTATGTAAATGTTAATTTTCCCAATACACAAAAGTTCCTCTTTCTTGAAGCCCTTCCCAATGAGCCTAGTTTGCTCTGATTGATCAGCTTACTCACTATGTTATAATTGGAAGTAAACTTGCTACAATTTCCACCTCCACACTGTGGCTATTGTTCTGATGACATCGGTTCTGCCATATGAGTTTGGGCCAGAGCTCAGTCCACCTTCGTGAGCTAGACAGTGCACTGTGTGATGGCATGTTAACTGCTGATAGGCATGCAATAAAGATATGCGTTAGGATATATTGTCACCTTGTAACAGAGAAAAGACTTTATAACTTTGCAGATCATTTACATTCACAATAGCTACATAAAACACTAAATAGGAAAATCCAGCTGTCATAAAAATACATATTAGATATAAATGCAAATGTACCCCCTTGTACCCCCCCATGATTTTTACCTATGCATATAAGAGCTGTATGCTAGTTGCAAAATACATGGGGTCTCGGAGGTTCCAGGACCTAGTCATTAACCTCTTGGACCCCCTGAAAGTCTCAAAATCAGGGTCCCTGAAAAAATTCAGATGTTATGTTGGTGTAAAATACATTTTCAAATACAAATTCAGCAACTATGAAGTTGCTTAGCTGCATCACTTACGATCAGCAGGCTTTGGTCTTTGGTATATTTTTCTTACTAGAGATGCACTGGTCTGCCTCAGGGGGAGCGGTGCTGGAGCAAACTTACCCAGTATCAAGAGCTGCTGTGGGCACTGATTGTATAGACTGCAAAGTGATGCATACAGTTTTAAACTTTGACAATGTTTACATAATAATTTACATATCAAAAATCCAAACTCCTTTCCTTCACAAAAGTAAGGAACATTAGGTTCACCATACTGTCAGCTCTTAAAGATAAAATGATTGTAACAGATCTAGAGATTTTTCTTGGTTTTATGCCTTGGTTTTATTTCTCATTTATATTTCTTATTTGTCTTTCAGTGTTCCCGTGCCTTACTCGTGTTCTCATCACCCGTCTCCTGCCCACTCCATAGCTGCTTCCAACAGCGCCCATGGACAAGAGCAACCATGCAACCCAAAGGTGGATGTCATGTTCCTAAAAACTCACAAAACAGCCAGCAGCACCATTCTCAATATCCTGTTCCGCTTTGGAGAGAAGCACCGCCTGAAGTTTGCCTTCCCCAGCAGCCGGAACGACTTCTTCTACCCCTCGCCTTTCCACCGCTCGCAGGTGAAGGACTACAGGCCCGGGCTGTGCTTTAACATCATGTGCAATCACATGCGCTTCAATGAAGCCGAGGTGGCCAAGGTGCTCCCAGCTGACACCAGCTACATCACCATCCTGCGAGATCCAGCGGAGCTTTTCGAGTCTTCTTTCCATTATTTTGGCCGCCTGGTGCCTCTCACCTGGAAGATCTCTGGGGATGACAAGCTCGGAGAGTTCCTGAGAGAGCCTGATCTTTATTACGACCCCGAGGGCTTCAACTCCTACTACCTCAGAAACTTGCTCTTCTTTGACTTTGGGCAGGACAATAACTTACCGGCGGACGACCCGAGGGTGGAAGAGGGCATCCAGGCCATCACCCAGCGCTTCGAGCTGGTCATGATGGTGGAGCACTTCGAGGAGTCGCTAATCCTGCTCAAGGACGCTCTGTGCTGGGACATGGAGGACCTCCTGTTCTTCAAGCTAAACGCCCGTAAGGGCTCCACCATCTCTAAACTGACTCCAGAGCTCAGGGCTAAAGCTTTAGAGTGGAACGCTATTGACTGGAAGCTTTACCAGCACTTTAACGCCACCTTCTGGCAAAAAGTGGAGGCCTACGGCCTGGAGCGCATGGCGAAGGACGTGGCTGAGCTGCAGCGCAGAAATGCGGAGATGGCCACCATCTGCATCGAGGGCGGCCATGCCGTAGACGCCGGCAGCATCCACGAGAGTGCCATGCAGCCATGGCAACCTATAGGTGAGAAGTCCATTATGGGATACAATCTGAAAAAGAATGTGGACAAAGCTCACAGGAAGCTGTGCAGGAAGATGCTGCTCCCAGAGCTGCAGTACTTAACAGACTTAGGGGTCAACCTGTGGATCACGAAACTGTGGGGTCGCGTGAGGGACATCATTAACTGGTAGACAAAGCAAGACTGCACTATTTGACCACTGACCTTCACTGTAAACGCTGAAACACTGAAACAAACTGAAGTGTAATAAAAGAGGTGCACAAACTCTGTCAATGTCCAGCAGACTTCAGGTGGTCAGCCTTTGATTTCACAACGCCACATAGCAGCACTGTAGGAGTTGTGAACTGGTGCTTGAGTCAATCATGAAAACCAAATCAATGACACTTGTTACATGACCTCATGTTCCTGCTGATGTTTGTATGATTTCTTTTTTTTTTTTTTTTGCACGCTGCCAATACCATATCAGTAATGTTCTCTCATTGACTCTTATTGGCTGAAATGAAATCATATTGAGGGTGCCAGGATACCAAGTGTTCCTGTTTTGTTTGTTGTATCAGCAGCCCTCGCTAATGTGATAACATATTCTGCCCAAAGAGCAACGATGAGCTGAAGCACAGGTTAAGTGTAGTTCAGCTTTGAATAGAGGGAATTAATAATGAGTCCATTGATCTAAAGGAGGCACACACCAAATGTGAGATTACAGTAATACAGCAATAAAATTAAATAAAAAAACAACTAACATACACACTGTTCACTGAGTCTGTCAATGCATCCTTGTTACCTTCAATATACTTCCTCATTTGTTATGTTATTTGAATGTTATCAGTAATGGTGGTTCTATTATATTTGCTGTACTGTGCAAAAGTCGATGACTACCTTTCATTTATTATTTAATTCATGAGTCAAAACAGCCTTTAAGGATATTTTTAGCAAAGAAAATGTAAACAAATCCCTTTAGTTTTTAAAAGAGATCTGCAGGCTCGTTTCTTCACACCTCCAAAGTTCAATCAGTAAACGTGTCTACAAGTTTCAGGTTTCTAAATATTGCACAGTGTTGTACATCACAAGGAGGATGTTGATCATCTGCTGTCTTGTAGCTGCAGCACATGAAGGTGAAGTATATTTTGCACATACATATACAGACATGCATGCGAAGCAGATATTTAGGTGAAAGGTTAATGGAGTATGACACATTTTGGCAGAGCATCTGGTTTCAATGAGCGATTCTATATCATAAAAGCTTCCTTCCTTCTCTATTTTGCATGTCCAGTAATGAGAATTAATTAAGTAATTTGGGCCATGTGTTTCGTTTCTATGGTTGAAGCATTCGCTATAAGAACAAGGGCTGATCCAGTGTTTTTCAGTTCCGATCCGATACCGATATATAACTGCCAATACCGATACCGATACAAATACCGATATAAGGGCTCTTTAGTTTATTATCATTGGTACCATGTTTAAGGTTACATAATGAGGCTGAAATAGACACAGCACTTAGAAGAGTACATACATACATTTAATATAAATGCATTCCAAAGGCATATACAAACACAATAGTTTTATTTCATATCAAATATTTAAAACACAAAACTGAAATAAACATCTTATGTATCAAAAAGCTTTCTAGTATGCTAAATACAACAATATGACTGACTGCATGATCTAAACAGTTCAAGTATTTAGAAAATTGTATCAGCAGCAACTTCAACAAGATTTCAAATAGTTGAAATTATGTGCAAAGCTAAATAGAAATGAAATAGAAAATGGATCGGTAAGTGGATCGGCCGCATTCGCCTGATATCCGATACATTACGTTACGTCAATATCGGCCCCGATACCGATATTGTATCGGATCGGTCCCATCTCTAATAAGAACACGACCCCGAAGGCTGAGAAGTTCAGAGGATCTTTATACGTGCCCCCAGAAGCCTCTCTCTGACATCGGAAGATGACTTAGACTTCGGAAGATATTAGAAATGAAGCTGTACTTTCTTTGAATATTAAACTTATATTTACAAATAAAGTCAATTTCAGCAGAGATTTCTTCAAATCATCAACAGAGCATCGATACAGAAGAAGGAAACCACAAAGGTAAGTTCACAGGTGAAAACACGACAGGGTTCCAAACTGATCCCATCCCTAAAGTCTCAGTAAAATATTAAAATGTTTGTATAATTGGGAGCTACACTAATCCTCCAGCAAAGCTTTAATTAAAAATCTAAGATAAAATATGATTAAACATGGCTTTAGAACCACTGATCAAACTGAGAACCGTGTGGGCGTGGCTAATGAGCAGCTTGATTGACAGCTCTCTGTCCAACATGCCAATCCTGCTCCGTCACTCATATAGAATTAAAATTGTTATTCAGCTGTTGTGTGACACCAACTGGATGAAAAAGTCAGAGACAGACAGAAGAAGCAACATGTGAATGAAGGAACAGAAGAATGATCAGTGTACAGATAAAAGGATAAACAGGCAGCTACAGACAAGAGGTCCAGCTTGCTAACTATAGGTCACTAAGTTTCTCTGACTCTGAAACTGTTTTGTGGGTGGAGCCAGAGACCTCAGCCTTGTGATTGGTTGGAAACTGGTTACAGAAGCTTTGCCCAAGAAAGGAAGTGCTCAGTTTATGTGGTGAGAGGAGCAATACAGCAGATGTTTATTAGCCTTTGGGAAGATATTCATAAGACATTATTTGTATAATAAATAATGTATAATACGTCCCAGAGGGATAAGACCAATTTAATTAGAAAGCAATCACAAATTAAGATTCCCTGGTGCTTTAAAAATGAAAATGGTTCGTTTTTAACTCAAAACTATCTAGAGTTGAAAAAACCTAAAGAACCAAAAGACTGACAGTCCAAAGGATTCATAAAGCAGACGCCACAGAGAAACTAACTAAATAATAAAAAACACAAACCAGTTAACAAAGCTTTCAAAGTCCACAAGGTTACCTGAGCAGGGATTAATCAAGCGCCACAAGGTCCAGTTAGTTGCTCCGCGAGGCTGAATAGGAAGGAAGGGCTTGCAGTGGGTTTGCAGTGGTCTGAGGTAGTCTCTCCTGAGGAACCCTGACAGAGGCTTTTCATGGACTGAGATGGACTGACTCATATTTAAACAGAAATTCCAAAGATTTTTTAAAATATGTGCATAACTTAATGGCTAAGATGCAAACAAAGTCAGTTATAGTGCATTCATATAAAATTGTTAATTGTAAAAAAATTGAATGACTCAATCTTTTCACAGTGGTGCTGACAAGAACCGGCGAGTTGCGATGCATGCAATGCAAATATAATCCATTTAAATGCTGTACAAAATGACAAATCTGATAAAAACCTTAGAACAACTGCATGCACTTCTCTGCCATCAATAAATAACAACTGTGATAAAACAGTGTCTCAGGAATCATGCAGCATGTTCATCACCATTTCGTGTAATTACTTTGAGGGAGCTTTTAGAGGAGTTAAACTTATAAGACAGATAAATATGTTTTAATTTCCTGTTGAAGGTTTTTACATTAAAATGAATGGAAACATTTTTAGTCCCTAAAGAGCAAAAGTAGCTTGTTTCCCTCAGAAAGTGACAGACTGCAGTTAAGAAAATCTACAGAATAAATCTAGAGTTAGGGTCTAGAGTAAGTCAAGTCAAGAGGGTTTTACTGTCATTCCGTCTACGTACAAGTACACAGTGGAGTGAAATCACGCTCCTCCAGGAACAACATGGTGCAGCATAGAACAAAGAGTACAATGTGCAAACATGCAGACACAAGTGTGCAACTAAATTTAACTACAAACAATAAATACAATAAATAAAACAGACATTAGACACAGTAATCAGACAGGACAGTGCAGCACTGACTCAGCACTCGTTTCTAAGCATGAAGTCGTGGAATAAAAGGCAGAGATATTTAACATACTGTGATCACGTGAAAGTAAACTGCTGGGCAGGTGAAGCTCTTATGCCTCTATCACTGCATCTGTAAATAAATTCATGACAATTTAATTCAACCATCGGTGCAGATGTATCAGACAGTGTATGTGTATTTGTCCACAGTGTACTAGCGCCATCTGCTGGATTGATGACTAAACATTATATGAAAGGATTTGAGTTACTAACAGTGACGTCTCCGTAATAAATCCTGTAATATTTCTATATCACTATCACTCAAAGTGATTTGTACATTAATAATTTCTTTCTTACATGGATTGCCTGTTATTTTTCAACCATCCAGGTAAAAATAATGATCTTCACAAATAGTGAGAACCCTGAACACAGAAAATTTGGAAAATACACAGTGTGAAAATAATCCCTAAAAAAACCGTATGGCTTTATGAAGCAAAAGTAAGAATCATGATGATGTGTATCTGCTCGATCTGGTTCAGGGCGTCAAACCTGACCAGCTTCTTGCCACTTTTCTCCCTTTTCAGGTACATCACCTGTACAGAGTACACTCATTTCAATGGAGGGAAAAAATCAGGTGTGTGTCTTAAACGTGCAGCTGTTTTCTCTGTAAAATACACAAAATTAGCTATTTTGCTGTACGTTAATTTTTACATTTATTGCACAATTTATTGTGTTTCTTTAATTTATCTGTAGAAATTCGGATTTCAGCCTTTGATCACTGTAGGTGGGCTTAGTCTGGTCAGTTGTAGTGGACTGGAATTACTTCTCATATTACTTTCTTGTTATTTAACAAATTAATTTGGATATTTTACTCATGCTTTTGGACCTACGGGAAGTTATTAAATAACCAGCGGTACATTTATACTAATAGTAATTTCTACTGAGTGTCTCTGAACGCGATGCAAAAACTAACGCTAGGACCAAAAAATGCAGAGCTAATTTACACCGGACATCTTTTACTGCTGTGCAGCGTGTAGGCCGGAAGTGTATCCTAATACTTGTGGTTTGTTGATTGTATTTATTCGCGCGTTTAAAGCGTTTGTTCTGTTTTTTGGAATATTTTCCTACAAGCAGCAAAATGGGAAAGAGGCAGCACCAAAAGGATAAGATGTAAGTCCAGAATGACGCGCATGTTTTCTCTATGAAGTGAGGGTTTTAGCTTTATGCTAACTGCTCATTAGCCGCAGCGCTGTGATCTAAACAGCTCACTGTCTGATTATTTACTGTCTGAACTGTTTATCTGAGTAATGTTTTATAAAGGAGTGTTCTCGGAGTTCAGTTATTCTCCCGTGTTTCTGTTTTCTTTCTCTAAACTCGCATTTTAAGGTTCGCGGAGCTGATCTGTCTCTGGATTATTTAAATTTCCTACTTTTCTATTAACAGCAGTTTAAACTAACACAGACATTAACATTCAGTCTTTAAACAGCTATTTATTCCAGAGTGTCTACATATCAGAACATTTATATGTAGAGTAAATAAAAATATTATCATGAAACACAAATTCGTATGTATGTATGTATGTCATATTTGCATTTTCAAGCTTATGTATTAGTGATACTAATAACATTTTTAGTTGAAGTCATTGAATTTGTAAAATTAAACAAGAAAGTGAATGTTTATATATTAAATATTTAAGATATTCTGTAGATATTCTCCTATTTTCTGTCCTCCTGATGAAAATTTCAAATTTTCTCATTATGGTAGAGAAAGTGATCTTTTCACATTCTGAGAACCCTGAACACAGAAAATCTGGAAAATAAAAAAGTGCACTCTGTAAAAAATAGTCAGAATCATTCAAGATTCAAGAGTTTTATTGTCATATGTACAGCAGAACAGACAGTTACACTGTACAATGAAATTCTTACTTTGCTGCTCCTCCATTCACCAATAGATAAAGATAACAAATAAACGAAATAATAAGAAATATATACAAAATATACAAAGTATAATAATATAAGTTGAAGTAAATAAAAGTATTTTTATAGTTAAAAAATGAAAGTTATGTGTGCTTTTATGTGCAAGTATGAAGAGCAGCAGCCATAAAGTGCAAGTTGCAAGTAACAAATGTAAATGTGATGATGATGTGTATACTGAATCCGTGTCTGTGGGTCAGACCTGACCAGTTTCATGTCAAATGCTGCTTTTCTTCCTTTTTCAGGTACATCACCTGTACAGAGTACACTCATTTCTATGGAGGGAAGAAAACAGGTGTGTATCTTAAACATGCAGCTGCTTTTATTTATGTATTTTACTGTTCTGTTTTGCATTTTCTGCACCACTTATTTTTTTCTTTATTTTATTTGTAGAAATCCCACAGGCCAATTTCAGACGATTGCCCTTTGATCACTGCAGGTGGGTTTTGTCTGGTCAGTTGTAGTTGTTGGTGGGTGTGTGTATGTTATCACTTGTAGCAACCTACATGCTTGAAAATAAAAGTTCTGAGAGCGTTTAGAGCTATGATTTACGGTTTTAAAGATATAATACTGTAATTGGAAAGGTAAGAAAAATCTGGAACTTCTGTCTATCACTGAGGACCAGTCTGTGAACCAAAAGTAGCTCTTCTGCTGCTGCATAGGGACTGGTTTGGCGCCTTTTACTTGTAAGAATGTTTTTTGAGAATTTAGGGCTGAGCGTTGTGGTGGTATTATAGCGTTCTTATTATAAATGATGTCCCAGTTTATGCTTCTTGGTATATTGAGATATCATCAATACTTAAAGGACTCTGACTAACTATAGTCAGTCCATTGCAGTGCTAGCAAAATTAGGCCTGTTTAATCAGATGTAGTGCAGGTTGTGAGAATTGAATGTATATTGTTGTAGTTGTAGGTTTATTATTATTGTAGTATTTTTATGTGGCATGTATTGTCTGCTCCAGGTTGTCAAATTTCAAAAAAGATAAATATCTTATAAATATCTAATAGTTGTGGGCATCATGAAAAGTATCCTGATATAATATTGTTGCTAGATCACGTAAGCCTACTTTTTAAGCCCACTGTTTGTTTGTTTTTTATTATTATTATTATTGTGCCATTTTTCTGTTGATACTTTTTGGGTGATTAGGTCAATCAGATGGAACTAAAGCATCATTTAGACTTTTGTTCCTGGTAGAAAGATTGCAGAGGATTCTATAAAAGCAGCAGAAAGATTGAAACATGGGCTGCAGAATTTGGTATTATTTCTTACTTGCTTCTTATGTTCCTACAGTTTGTCTCTTCAGCCTTTTGAGTATCCCATGTGCACCCCAGAAGGTGTGGTCTTTGACCTAATGTAAGTATTCTCTGCTCTCTTCAGCACAAAGCCATGACCTCGACATCAGTCCACTGATAATTACTTGGTTAGAAAACTAAAATGAACAAATCGTGCATAGCTGAGTTTAAATTTGGCCGTTCTTTTCTTGTACCGTAAAATAAAACATATTTATTTCTTCATTCAGTTTCATTCATCATCCAGGGCACTTATCCTTCTGAGTCAGGGTAAACAGGCACATGAAAATTCACACACACTCACTCCTAGGGTCAATTTAGTTTGTCCAGTATGCCTGATTGCATGTCTTCGGACTGTGTGAGGAAACTAGGCCTATAGTTGTGCAAGTCTTATGTTGAATTTTGGAGGTTTTGATGGTTTGTAATAAGTCTGTTTGTATTGTTACCTGTTTAAAACTTTCAATTACTCGATTAACCTTCAAAATAGAGGAGATTTGATCGCTGTTCTAAGTTATTTTGACATACGTCCTGTGTGCAGAGAGGAAAAGCAGTTATGTGGTATTATGCTTGTGTAACGATCTGAGATTTTAATCATTTTGTAATTATTGTTGCTCTGATCGCTATGAAAACCGTGTTGATTGTAAATTGCCTGCCTTTCATTTCCAGGAGCATAGTTCCATGGATTAAGAAGTTTGGAACCAACCCCATCTCAGGAGAGGTAGGCTCTAAAGTTCACAGAAGGCTTATGTGTTTCTTGTTTCGCAATCTGTACCATTCCTAAGCCTTTGGGAGTGCAGTAGTAAGATTAACCCTATCTCACCTAATGTACTGCAGGACATGAATTCACTTTTTGGCTTTCTCTACTTTAATTTGCCTCCAGAGTAGTATTGGCACTTTCTCTGTGTTACTGTGTTCTCTGTCCGCCTTTGTTGTAGGATGCACTGTGAGGGTTTCTGAGCGAGAACACACATTCAGAACACGTCACTTTTATCAGAAACAAAATTCTATGGATCTGTGAATTTGGGCTGGTACAGTATTTTAAAAAATGTCACAGTAGTACGGAGATATAAAGAATGAGAGTGGATTTAAAGGCAGAAATAAGGGTCTGTTAAAGACCCTGTGTTCTGTCATGTATTGCACGTCTTCGGCCACTAGAGGGCCTCAGAGTACACTTGATCAGCATGTTTGGTTTGGAAAGGAGGAGAGAGAGCGTTAGTGTTATGTAACTCAAGAAAGCTGCTACATTTTAAACTCTGAAGGTTTCATATGTGTTTCTGTTCAGGGGGACCTCTACAGTTGTGTCATAGGAGTCAGATTATAAATAGCCATTGGTTATTAAGGCACATGCCAGAAACAATGACATGGTTTTATAAAAACAGGATTGCAAAATATTTGTTAACTTTTAGGAGAGGTTATCAATTCTGATTTAAGCCTTTCTTTATATAAATCTGTAAACAAGCTGTGAAGCACCTTGTAAATGACATTACACACTTAATGACCACATTGAATGAGTAAACCACACTGTGTGTGCGCGCATATATATATATGTGTGTGTGTGTGTGTGTGTGTGTGTGTGTGTGTATAGATATGTATATATATATATATATATATATATATTAGTGCTGAAGCGATTCCTAGAGGTTCTTGAGTAACTCGATTACAAAAAATCATCAAAGCAGATTCTTTGCCTCGAAGAATCGTTTAGTCCATACAATAATAAATAGCGCACGGGTGACTTGTACTGTTGCACAGCGCGCACTTACGGTGTTGCCAGAAGACGTGAAGACGTGATTTTATGGCACGGATTGTAAAATAGAGAAAGAGAGAGAGAATAAGGAGAGAGAACAGAAGAGACAGACCAGAGAAAACCATACACAGTGTCCACAGTCTACTGTAAACCGAACAAGCTGAGAGAGCCGTTACTGACTAAACCTTAAGAAAGACGTGACTGAAGTTAGCTTCTTGTGTAAATTCCGCCGTCCCACCTTAAATGATGCAGCAGTTAGAGGCGCCAGAATGTAACTTCTATACCAGTTAAGGTGGAACGAGGAATTCATATAAGAAGCTAACTTCAGAAAGCAAGCAACTGAGCTTTTCCAGAAAACTGACAGCGAGTTTTAAGGTAACCCTCAGCTCAGCACCACACCAGTGTTTCAGCATCTGAGCAGTAAGCAGTTCAGTCTACACATCAAATTTAGTAATACATTTCAATAATAGTAAGAATTAAAATATTTTCTTTAAAACTGTACTATATGTAATTTAAGCATAAAATGTTAAGAACCATGTATTATTTTATCTTATATTTACTATTTCTCTTTAATTTAAAAAAATATATATATTTTATCCGACTACTCGAATAATCAGTGGAATAATTGATAGAATACTTGATTACTAAAATAATCGATAGCTGCAGCCCTTTTTTATATATATATATATATGTGTGTGTGTGTGTGTGTGTGTGTGTGTGTGTGTGTGTGTGTGTGTGTGTGTGTGTGTGTGTGGTCTGTAGTTGTCGGCTTAGTGCTATATTATCACGTGTGTGTGTGTGTATATATATATGTATATATATGTATGTGTGTGTAGTCTGTAGTTGTCGGACCACATATGTTTGTGTGTGTATTAATTTTAGATAAATAATTCTTTTGCTTCTTTAAAAGAAAAGTAATTATTAAAGCTAACTATTAAAGTGTTTAGATTCTGGGATCTGTGGTGGAACTTCCACAAAGAACATTATGTAACCTTGCTCGTGCTTGTTACCGTTTCATGAAACTGATGATTGCAAGGTCGCTAAAAGAGTATTCAAAGAGAACTTATTTTTCTTCCTATCTTTATCAGTGGACTGTTGATTTTTGCATTTGAAACAGAATCACTGGTCCACACTTAAAGACTTGGCTGTTTTGGTAACGCAACTTCTTAGAGTTTGAAGAAAAAGCGTATTAAATCGGCACGTTTAGCAATATTCAAAAAAGACCTGATTGACCAATAAAAAACCAAAATATAGCCTCTATTCTGAAGCGTTTAAGAAGATGTATGTAGTGTGTATTTATAATTGTGTGCATTAGGCAGTAAAGGAGGAGCGTTTAAAATGTGCATCATCATCATCATTAAAAGTGATTAATCGAATTGAATCTATTGTTATCTGGTCCAGTAATCATGACAGCCCTTAATAATGCATACTGTAATAATGCCTCACCCTTTTGTCTCTGTGTGGTCAGAATAGAGAGTCTTTTTCTGCCCGGTTAGCACACTTGGCACAGCCCCATAAGATTAATTGCATACAGTCGGTTTTCTTAAATATATCTGTTCCTGCATATTGTAAGCGTCCTCTACACACAGGATGATGGATTCTAGTGCTGGTTGTCGGCTTAGTGCTGTATTATCAATCAACCGGATGCACTCTGCTGTACTTTTAATTTACAGAGGCCATTAGGATTATAAGTAGTTGTGCATGCATGATCAGTTTTGTTCTCCGCAGCAGAGTGGGGTTTTGTGTGATTTGCTTTGTGTTTGCGTGGATTCAGCTGTAGGATAACTTTGGGGAAGAAGCCCAAAGTTGACAGAATTGTTTTCTCTTTGGATAATAGTAATCATTGTACAAGGAACTGGGTGGGTGGTGGTGTTCAGAAAATGGAAGAAAAGGTATTCTTGGCATAATAATAGCTTTTAGACTGGATTAGACTTTAACCTTTTGCACCTTAGCTAAAATAGCAGCCCACTAGCTGGAGATAGTCTGTCCACTAGCCCCGCCGGCGGTGCATCTCCCTCGCTGAGCTGTAACACTCAGTAGCGGAGTCTTGTAGTCATTGCTTCAACTAAGTAGGAAAAACTACTGAAAGTTGCTGCTACTGACAGCAGATGTGAGCATGAGTGAACCAGGCGCACATGTTAGACAAGTGACTTAAGAAGGTTGGATCTGAGACAACATTCATCTGACAAGACGTGCACAACACAGGTTACACAACATGGTCATGATTACCGATTCTGTAATAGTAAATACAAAATGTATCATAACTACGTGTATATCAATTGAAATAAGTTTTTACTCTCTGTATGAAGTGCAGTGTTTTTTTTTTATGTGGTGCTTTTAAAACACCACTGTTTCTTTTTAAAGTTAAATATTTAGTGTGTGTGCTTTATTAAATTAAATGTTTTAAACATTTAAAAGACAAGAAATTATGTTTAAGTGTTGTGTTCTGTGAAACTTAAATGTCAAATTGAAGCAAGATTCATCATGAGTGCTTCTGACCCCAGTTAGGGGTAGTGGAGTTGCACTGCTGGTAGTAAATGGGGGTTGATGGGGGTGTTTTTCTCTCATTCGCTCCAGTCTGTGCATATCTGTAGTACATCGTGTCTGTGTTTGTGTTGTCCACGTGTGTTCACGCATTGGTTTGTTTTGGTCTCCATCTAGATTTTGTACCACATGTCTGGACATGTCCATGTGTCTAGGAGAGTGAGTGTGTGTGCATGTATGGGTGGACCCTCCTGTTAGAAGCGTTCTGGGTGGTGTGGTCTGGTAGGAGAGAGAGAGTAGAGGTTAGAGAGGTAGAGGGAATGACTGGTGCGGACATGCCTGGACTTATCTTCAGCACAGACAGGCATGCTTCTGTGTTAGCCTCAGTAGCAGCTGTGTGCAGAGCCACATGCTCATGTGAGAGTGTGTGAATGTGAGCAGATATTCTTCCTAGCTGTCACATTCCTCCGTGTCCAGCTAACACAGCAAAAAATGTGGCTCTCTTAAAGTCTCCAATACCCTCTGGCTTTAGTGCTGTTCAATATATCAAATCAAACTCTTATCAGTAGTTTTGTCGTGCAGCAGTATTTTCTGGCTGTTTCAGGTTGTTTAGAAAGAATAGTTCAATATATGTTAACACTAAACACACTTAAGTTTGATTGCCTTCCATTATAGTGTTTGGTAACAGCAACACAAGGAGGGAAAAATAAATAAATTTTAGTAAAGAGTATTAATTCAAATCATGTAATTACAGTTAGCGATTTTATGGTGCTGAACTCTACGCCTGATCAGTTTTTTTATTGAGCGTTATTGTTTATGCTGACAATTATTTTCCACAGTTTGTAGGTTCCACCATCATATTGAGGCAAATAACTGTTAGAAAAAAAAATAGTACTGTTTGATGTTTGTTAATAACTCATTTAGAGGGCGGTGAAGAATGATGATTGTTTATTTGATGTTTGTTAATAACTTCTTTAGAGGGCGGTGGTGAGTGATGTTTGTTTATTTAATGTTTGTTAGTAACTCCTATAGAGGGCGGCGGTGAGTGATGTTTGTTAATAACTCCTTTAGAGGGCTGCGGTGAGTGATGTTTGTTTATTTGATATTTGTTAAAAACTCCTTTAGAGGGCGGTGGTGAGTGGTGTTTGTTTATTTGATGTTTGTTAATAACTCCTTTAGAGGGCGGTGGTGAGTGGTGTTTGTTTATTTGATGTTTGTTAATAACTTCTTTAGAGGGCGGTGGTGAGTGATGTTTGTTTATTTAATGTTTGTTAATAACTCCTATAGAGGGCGGCGGTGAGTGATGTTTGTTAATAACTCCTTTAGAGGGCTGCGGTGAGTGATGTTTGTTTATTTGATATTTGTTAAAAACTCCTTTAGAGGGCGGTGGTGAGTGGTGTTTGTTTATTTGATGTTTGTTAATAACTCCTTTAGAGGGCGGTGGTGAGTGGTGTTTGTTTATTTGATGTTTGTTAATAACTCCTTTAGAGGGCGACAGTGAGTGATGTTTGTTTATTTGATGTTTGTTAATAACTCCTTTAGAGGGCTGCGGTGAGTGATGTTTGTTTATGAGATGTTTGTTAATAACTCCTTTAGAGGGCTGCGGTGAGTGATGTTTGTTTATTTGATGTTTGTTAACAACTCCTTTAGAGGGCGGTGGTGAGTGATGTTTGTTTATTTGATGTTTGTTAACAACTCCTTTAGAGGGCGGTGGTGAGTGGTGTTTGTTTATTTGATGTTTGTTAATAACTCCTTTAGAGGGTGGTGGTGAGTGATGTTTGTTTATTTGATGTTTGTTAATAACTCCTTTAGAGGGCTGCGGTGAGTGATGTTTGTTTATTTGATGTTTGTTAATAACTCCTTTAGAGGGCGGTGGTGAGTGATGTTTGTTTATTTGATGTTTGTTAACAACTCCTTTAGAGGGCGGTGGTGAGTGATGTTTGTTTATTTGATGTTTGTTAATAACTCCTTTAGAGGGCGGTGGTGAGTGGTGTTTGTTTATTTGATGTTTGTTAATAACTCCTTTAGAGAATGTTCAAAGAATTCTCTCCAAACTGTGGATAAGTTTGCTCATGCTTCATCCATCTGCTGGTTTTTGTTATATTTCGTGGACATAAACGTTCAAGCAGCAAAGAGCATGGCTTTTCAGAAAGATCAAGGATCGGTTCTCCTAAATGCTCCAGGAATCCTTTCACACTGGACCAAACTTACCAAACCCAGACTATGATGACAGTGTAGTACAACCACAGTGTTTTAAAAAAACATGTTTTGCTCCACTTCCATTGTTCCATAGTTATCGAAATCTACAAACACAGGCCTACATTACTTGATTACTGATATATTCAACAGTGACTGTGGAAACGGTTCAGTGTTAAGTGGTCTATCATGTAAGAGTGCCAGCGCCTTGTTTATCAGTTGAAACCAAAAGCATAGGTAGAAGTGTTGATGTGTGATTTACAAGGATGGATCGTTTGTCACGTCACTGGGCTTAACATGAGCTCCTCACATTGGGATAAAAAGCTCCCACGTCCCACCCAGCCTTTCCCCCGTTATATACTCTCCCAAATGCTTGTCCACACCTTCCAATGAGCCTGTCCCCCTGCAGTTTCAAAGCATTGCATCACCAACGTTGAATGATCAGCTGAGCTAGATCCTACGATAACTGATTGAGGTTTCATGCCACATTGGGTTTTCCAAGACACAGTGCTGAGATGTCATTGGCTAAAACCGTAACAGGCAGATGATGGGGCGTGGCCTCAGGAGAGGTGCCAGGCTTGTTCAGTGACCATATGTTTGCTAACGTATGTCTTCCATGGCTAAACAATGAACTGCTGTCATTGAAGCAGCCTTTGCAGATTTGGAATCTGTTCACTTTCTCCCATCAGCACTGCTTCTACTTCTGTGTTGTTTAATTTCACATTATGAAACATGATTGAGATTCTCAGAGCAGTGGGACAGAAAATGCATCAATAATTACACTCCTCTTTTCCAAATGTCTTACTTTTAGGTAGATAGAAAACTTGTGCCACCGTATGCCAAAAACAGTGCAGACTATGGAATATGGATAGATTGTTTTACATCTATTCAAAATATGCTTAATCAAAATATCTCATTCAGAATCTCTTATCAAATGTACATTTCGAAATTGAGCGATACCGTTTGGCATGAACATCACTCACTGAACTTTGAAGGCCACAAAAAGTGCTGTATGATAGATGGGTTGCTAACCCCGGGACAAATCACAGTTTTGCCCTTGTTTCTGCTAAATGGGGATACTTGCAGCCACAGATGGCACTGATCTAGGATGCCCAGTATCCAAACTTAACCCTTTACAGCAGAATATGTTGAACTGGATATTGGAAGCAAAGAAATTCACATTGCTTCTGTAACAAATAGCTCATGTAACAAATCAAGCCTAAAATATCACATAATATAAAGTATAAAGTAACTAGTTTTGTGCAGTGTTAATGTGTATTCATATGTAATATACAATAGGGCTGTGTATTGACAAGAACCTTATCATGCAATACATATACATACAGGGTTACGATTAAATATGTTGTAGTATACTGTAATACTGTAAGCCATATATTGCGATTGTTAAAAAATCAAGCTCTTGCATAGGTTTGCTTAAGCTAAGTTTAGCACTACCAGCTTAGTCTGCTTGTTTACATAGGATTCCAGTGGCTGAAGGTAGATTACAAACCTGCTATCAAGGTCTTTAGACAGAACACAAAATGGATCACTGTGCCATCAAAACCTTTGCATGTAAACTATTAATTCATTTAATAGATTTTACGTTAACTATTAATAGATATTGTTATTGAGAATAAATGCAGTATCACGAAACATAATATTGTGGTATTCAACATTTTCTTGCACCCCTAGTACACAAGAATAACCTCCGTTACCGTGGTGTCATTTTGCACACATTGCAAATTATGCCGTATGATGTTTTGCTACACTTTGTGCTCGAGGCATCATATTGCTTTGAACATACAATTATTTATCCAACTAAAATATTAATTAATCCTACCTATCATGTAATGACAGAACTCCAAAGACAGGTGGTGTTTGTTTGAGAGGTTTGATTATGATGCTTTTAGATCTTTACTAGGTTTAGTCTCAGTGAAGCATCCCAGGGACGCATTTGCCTGAGATACCGTTACTCTGTGTGTCAACTGACGGGCTAAATCAGAGGAGACGTTTTAGCAGTTTTCATTAACTGGTGATGCAGAGATCATTAGGCGCACAAATGCACCTTTTCATTCTTCAGAACCAGGCCAGAGTGGGATTTATCGACCACCTGCCTAGAGTAAGAGTGCTGAAGCAGCATCTAAGCATCAAAGGTATAACTTGTTTCTAGATCTAGATCAATGTCAGAACTTTCATTCAAACTGACCGATAGGACTGGTACTTTACTGATGAACAAACTGAATGGTGTTCTACAATGCTGAGGCATGTACTGCACAATTTAGTGTTATAACACTACAGTTTAGTTTTACACATTGTGTGTTACTATCACAATGTACTATTGCTTCATTTCAGAGTCTTTAATGTTTTTGTCACAGTGTAGCTTAGCCAGGTCAATGCCCTGTAGCCTGTCCAAAATAAAAAGTGTAATTAATTAATTAATATGGTAAAACTGTCAAATACATTCAAGTTCAACATTTTCTTACAAAGGTCTTTTCAGACTAATGTAATCATATCATAAATAACATGAGCTGAGCATGTTTTATTGTCTTTGTAATAGCTGACCTACTTAAAGCTCATATGTTCTAGGGGTTCGCCAAAGAAATGATTGTTTACGATACAAGGATTTGACATATTGTTCCATACAGAAACAATCAGAAAACCCTCAAAATCTTCTTTATGTTAAAGCTGCACTATATAAGATGTGAGCAGCAGTATGTATGAGAGTTGAGTGAAAAAACATGCTAAAATACAGTGTTGTTTGCCTGAAATAGAGATTTAAAACTTAAATAGCAGCTTAAATTGTTATTGTTTATATATTCAGTTTATTGGAGCAGTGGTTCCCTGGTGCCCTGGTCCTGGATGATTAGTTAAGTAGTGGATTAGTTGCATTAGGTGTGTTGGGAACAGGGCAGGGGGACCTCAAGGACCAGGGTTTAGAGTCACTGCACTAGGGCACTCAAGTCTGTATGCCTATGAGAGGTGTGCTTTTGCTACCTGCTCTTGTTTTTGAGGTGCATGGAGTAATATGTTATATTGTTACACTCCTAATGTACATGTAGGCCTACATTGTAACTTCCTACGTTTTATTGTATTTTTTTATGGGTATTGATATGTGGCACTATTCAAATATTGTGATATCACTTTGTAGCCCACCTCTCTTACCCAGTTAGAGTGATGTAATTAGTACAGGGAAGGGATCAAACGTGAAGGCCTACCTCTGACTGAACAAGCAGAAAAGCTTGCCTAATGAGCTGGCAATAACAACACCTTTGAACATGTGTCATCATGTATATTTGAGCGTGTGTGTGTGTGTGTGAGTGAGTGAGTGAGTCAGCCGAAAATGATGCCGCAGTGTGACGGGATCATTTTCAGTGGGCTGTGTGAACGCTTGTACTGAGACATAATCTGTTTATACACACTGACAAACATGCTCTCTCAACACTAATTTGCCTCTCTGTCCCTCTGTCTCTCTCCCTCTCTCCACCTTTAGAAACTCGAGGCCAAATCCCTAATCAAGCTCAATATCAGCAAGAACAATGACGGTAAACCTTTTCATACGACTCCATTACATGTTCATGTTCAGTTGTAATAAATAATGTAAAACATTTCCAAGGTGGGTGGTGGGCTCAGCAGTCTTCAGGCTTCTTTAGGCCTGGGGGCAAAAAGCCTTTTCAGATTCAGTTATAAGCAGAGTTTGAAGACCCCTGCTCAAATGACATGTTTTGTTCTTTTTCAAGTTAATATAAGTTTAAGCGCATCTACAAACCAAAAGACTAAAACAAAAAGAAACACTACATTTGTCTTTTTCTTCAAAAGTTAGTGCATATTTTTGATTTCTTCACAGAGTTTAATCTTTTTATTAAAATGTACTGTAACATTTCCACCGTTTACATATTACGATACGTTAACAAACAGTAATTGTGTAATTAGAAAGTGAAGAAATGTAGAGGATGTGATTTGTATATGACTGTATCTCTTGTTTTATACTGTGATGCAAGTACCAGACTATAGATTACCAACCGCAGCCAACTATAGGTATAATAATAAACAATGACTTTGTGGTGCTTTAGACTGAGAATACTTACTTAGAATTTAACCTGGTGTCTAAATCCTGAATAAGGATAGAATTTAAATATTGGTAATACCTACAGGTAGTACTACACATCCAAAATAGGACTGACGAAGGGGTGATGGCAGTTTACGAAGGGGGTTGTTTTGGACGACTGGAGGCCTTGCATTTATTTATAAGTAAATGTTGGATGTAAACAGTTTTCTCTTACTAGCCCTTACTGTTTCTTTCTTATATAAACAGGGAAGTACCATTGCCCTGTGCTGTACACCGTGTTCACCAACAACTCCCACATCGTGGCCAACAAAGTCACAGGAAACGTTTTCTCATATGAGGTAAGAGAAGTCGGATTATGTTAAGGATTAAAGAAACTAAATTCACACACATTCTCTTTTCCAAAATGCAGTTAATTACCCTTTATTTAATTTCTTTACTGCCTTTAGTTTTATATTAGGGCGCCAAGGCCAAAATGTAGTGGAAGCTTGTAGCTCACAGTTAAGCATCATTTAGGTGTAAGAAAAGATCTAATATCGCAATATTATGTTAAGATTCTCAAACAAAGTATCAGTTATTAATTAACAGTGTACATGCACAGATTCCTGGCAGACAGAGAATCATTGTGTGTTGTGTTTAAACCTTTGAACACTAGATGGCAGTGTTGTAATCCATTTTCAGCTCCACTCCAACATTAACAAGTAGCACAAGGGCGCAATGACATTGTAAGCATTGGCAAACCTGTTCATTTACGGTCAGAATTTCACAGAAAATATGCACTCCTGGTCAAAGGTTTGACTGGCATTGTACTAAAAAACGTTTGGCTGGTAGTGTATCTAAAAGGTTTGTCTGGTAGTGTACTAAAACGTTTGACTGGTAGTGTATCTAAAAGGTTTGTCTGGTAGTGTACTAAAACGTTCGTCTGGTAGTGATCTAAAACGTTTGTCTGGTAGTGTATCTAAAAGGTTTGTCTGGTAGTGTACTAAAACGTTTGGCTGGTAGTGTACTAAAGCGTTTGGCTGGTAGTGTACTAAAGCGTTTGTCTGGTAGTGTATCTAAAACGTTTGTCTGGTAGTGTACTAAAGCGTTTGGCTGGTAGTGTACTAAAGCGTTTGTCTGGTAGTGTATCTAAAACGTTTGTCTGGTAGTGTACTAAAACGTTTGGCTGGTAGTGTACTAAAGTGTTTGGCTGGTAGTGTCCTAAAACGTTTGGCTGGTAGTGTATCTAAAACGTTTGGCTGGTAGTGTATCTAAAACGTTTGGCTGGTAGTGATCTAAAACGTTTGGCTGGTAGTGTACTAAAACGTTTGGCTGGTAGTGTAACTAAAACGTTTGGCTGGTAGTGTACTAAAACGTTTGGCTGGTAATGATCTAAAACGTTTGGCTGGTAGTGTATCTAAAACGTTTGTCTGGTAGTGTACTAAAATGTTTGTCTGGTAGTGTACTAAAATGTTTGACTGGTAGTGTACTAAAACCTTTGGCTGGTAGTGTATCTAAAACGTTTGGCTGGTAGTAATCTAAAAGTTTGGCTTGTAGTGTACTAAAACGTTTGACTGGTAGTGTACTAAAACGTTTGGCTGGTAGTGTACTAAAACGTTTGACTGGTAGTGTACTAAAACGTTTGACTGGTAGTGTACTAAAACGTTTGTCTGGTAGTAATCTAAAACGTTTGTCTGGTAGTGTCCTAAAACGTTTGTCTGGTAGTGTACTAAAACGTTTGGCTGGTAGTGTAACTAAAACGTTTGGCTGGTAATGATCTAAAACGTTTGGCTTGTAGTGTATCTAAAACGTTTGACTGGTAGTGTATCTAAAGCGTTTGGCTGGTAGTGTAACTAAAACGTTTGGCTGGTAATGATGTAAAATGTTTGACTGGTAGTGTATCTAAAACGTTTGGCTGGTAGTGTACTAAAACGTTTGTCTGGTAGTGTATCTAAAGCGTTTGGCTGGCAGTGTATCAAAAACTTTTGGCTGGTAATGTACTAAAGCGTTTGGCTGGTAGTGTATCTAAAACGTTTGGCTGGTAATGTACTAAAGCGTTTGGCTGGTAGTGTATCAAACGTTTGACTGGTAGTGTATCTAAAACGTTTGTCTGGTAATGTACTAAAGTGTTTGGCTGGTAGTGTATCAAACGTTTGACTGGTAGTGTATCTAAAACGTTTGTCTGGTAATGTACTAAAGTGTTTGGCTGGTAGTGTATCTAAAACGTTTGGCTGGTAGTGTATCTAAAACGTTTGGCTGGTAGTGTATCTAAAACGTTTGGCTGGTAGTGTATCAAACGTTTGGCTGGTAGTGTACTAAAACGTTTGTCTGGTAGTGTATCTAAAGCGTTTGGCTGGTAGTGTATCAAAAACGTTTGGCTGGTAATGTACTAAAGCGTTTGGCTGGTAGTGTATCTAAAACGTTTGGCTGGTAATGTACTAAAGCGTTTGGCTGGTAGTGTATCTAAAACGTTTGGCTGGTAATGTACTAAAGCGTTTGGCTGGTAGTGTATCAAACGTTTGGCTGGTAGTGTATCTAAAACGTTTGGCTGGTAGTGTATCTAAAACGTTTGGCTGGTAGTGTATCAAACGTTTGGCTGGTAGTGTATCAAACGTTTGGCTGGTAGTGTATCAAACGTTTGGCTGGTAGTGTATCTAAAACGTTTGTCTGGTAATGTACTAAAGTGTTTGGCTGGTAGTGTATCAAACGTTTGGCTGGTAGTGTATCTAAAACGTTTGGCTGGTAGTGTATCTAAAACGTTTGGCTGGTAGTGTATCAAACGTTTGGCTGGTAGTGTATCAAACGTTTGGCTGGTAGTGTATCTAAAGCGTTTGGCTGGTAGTGTACTAAAGTGTTTGGCTGGTAGTGTATCTAAAACGTTTGGCTGGTAGTGTACTAAAACGTTTGGCTGGTAGTGTATCTAAAACGTTTGGCTGGTAGTGTATCTAAAACGTTTGGCTGGTAATGTATCTAAAACGTTTGGCTGGTAGTGATCTAAAGCGTTTGGCTGGTAGTGTATCTAAAGCGTTTGGCTGGTAGTGTATCTAAAACGTTTGGCTGGTAGTGTATCTAAAACGTTTGGCTGGTAGTGTATCTAAAACGTTTGTCTGGTAATGTACTAAAGTGTTTGGCTGGTAGTGTATCAAACGTTTGGCTGGTAGTGTATCTAAAACGTTTGGCTGGTAGTGTATCAAACGTTTGGCTGGTAGTGTATCAAACGTTTGGCTGGTAGTGTATCTAAAGCGTTTGGCTGGTAGTGTATCTAAAGCGTTTGGCTGGTAGTGTACTAAAGTGTTTGGCTGGTAGTGTATCTAAAACGTTTGGCTGGTAGTGTACTAAAACGTTTGGCTGGTAGTGTATCTAAAACGTTTGGCTGGTAGTGTATCTAAAACGTTTGGCTGGTAGTGTATCTAAAACGTTTGGCTGGTAGTGTATCTAAAACGTTTGGCTGGTAGTGTATCTAAAACGTTTGGCTGGTAGTGTATCTAAAGCGTTTGGCTGGTAGTGTATCTAAAACGTTTGGCTGGTAGTGTATCTAAAACGTTTGGCTGGTAGTGATCTAAAACGTTTGGCTGGTAGTGTACTAAAACGTTTGGCTGGTAGTGTAACTAAAACGTTTGGCTGGTAGTGTACTAAAACGTTTGGCTGGTAATGATCTAAAACGTTTGGCTGGTAGTGTATCTAAAACGTTTGACTGGTAGTGTACTAAAACGTTTGTCTGGTAGTGTACTAAAATGTTTGTCTGGTAGTGTACTAAAACGTTTGACTGGTAGTGTACTAAAACGTTTGACTGGTAGTGTACTAAAATGTTTGACTGGTAGTGTACTAAAACGTTTGTCTGGTAGTGTACTAAAGCGTTTGTCTGGTAGTAATCTAAAACGTTTGTCTGGTAGTGTCCTAAAACGTTTGTCTGGTAGTGTACTAAAACGTTTGGCTGGTAGTGTAACTAAAACGTTTGGCTGGTAATGATCTAAAACGTTTGGCTGGTAGTGTATCTAAAACGTTTGACTGGTAGTGTATCTAAAGCGTTTGGCTGGTAGTGTAACTAAAACGTTTGGCTGGTAATGATCTAAAATGTTTGACTGGTAGTGTATCTAAAACGTTTGGCTGGTAGTGTACTAAAACGTTTGGCTGGTAGTGTATCTAAAGCGTTTGGCTGGTAGTGTATCAAAAACGTTTGGCTGGTAATGTACTAAAGCGTTTGGCTGGTAGTGTATCTAAAACGTTTGGCTGGTAATGTACTAAAGCGTTTGGCTGGTAGTGTATCAAACGTTTGACTGGTAGTGTATCTAAAACGTTTGTCTGGTAATGTACTAAAGTGTTTGGCTGGTAGTGTATCTAAAACGTTTGGCTGGTAGTGTACTAAAACGTTTGTCTGGTAGTGTATCTAAAGCGTTTGGCTGGTAGTGTATCAAAAACGTTTGGCTGGTAATGTACTAAAGCGTTTGGCTGGTAGTGTATCTAAAACGTTTGGCTGGTAATGTACTAAAGCGTTTGGCTGGTAGTGTATCAAACGTTTGGCTGGTAGTGTATCTAAAACGTTTGGCTGGTAGTGTATCAAACGTTTGGCTGGTAGTGTATCAAACGTTTGGCTGGTAGTGTATCTAAAACGTTTGTCTGGTAGTGTACTAAAGTGTTTGGCTGGTAGTGTATCAAACGTTTGGCTGGTAGTGTATCTAAAACGTTTGGCTGGTAGTGTATCTAAAACGTTTGGCTGGTAGTGTATCAAACGTTTGGCTGGTAGTGTATCAAACGTTTGGCTGGTAGTGTATCTAAAGCGTTTGGCTGGTAGTGTACTAAAGTGTTTGGCTGGTAGTGTATCTAAAACGTTTGGCTGGTAGTGTACTAAAACGTTTGGCTGGTAGTGTACTAAAACGTTTGGCTGGTAGTGTATCTAAAACGTTTGGCTGGTAGTGTATCTAAAACGTTTGGCTGGTAATGTATCTAAAACGTTTGGCTGGTAGTGATCTAAAGCGTTTGGCTGGTAGTGTATCTAAAGCGTTTGGCTGGTAGTGTATCTAAAACGTTTGGCTGGTAGTGTATCTAAAACGTTTGGCTGGTAGTGTATCTAAAACGTTTGTCTGGTAATGTACTAAAGTGTTTGGCTGGTACTGTATCAAACGTTTGGCTGGTAGTGTATCTAAAACGTTTGGCTGGTAGTGTATCAAACGTTTGGCTGGTAGTGTATCAAACGTTTGGCTGGTAGTGTATCTAAAGCGTTTGGCTGGTAGTGTATCTAAAGCGTTTGGCTGGTAGTGTACTAAAGTGTTTGGCTGGTAGTGTATCTAAAACGTTTGGCTGGTAGTGTATCTAAAACGTTTGGCTGGTAGTGTATCTAAAACGTTTGGCTGGTAGTGTACTAAAACGTTTGGCTGGTAGTGTATCTAAAACGTTTGGCTGGTAGTGTATCTAAAACGTTTGGCTGGTATTGTACTAAAACGTTTGACTGGTAGTGTACTAAAGCGTTTGGCTGGTAGTGTATCTAAAACGTTTGGCTGGTAGTGTACTAAAACGTTTGGCTGGTAGTGTATCTAAAACGTTTGGCTGGTAGTGTATCTAAAGCGTTTGGCTGGTAGTGTACTAAAGCGTTTGGCTGGTAGTGTACTAAAACGTTTGGCTGGTAGTGTATCTAAAACGTTTGGCTGGTAGTGTATCTAAAGCGTTTGGCTGGTAGTGTACTAAAACGTTTGGCTGGTAGTGTATCTAAAACGTTTGGCTGGTAGTGTATCTAAAACGTTTGGCTGGTAGTGTATCTAAAGCGTTTGGCTGGTAGTGTACTAAAACGTTTGGCTGGTAGTGTATCTAAAACGTTTGGCTGGTAGTGTATCTAAAACGTTTGGCTGGTATTGTACTAAAACGTTTGGCTGGTAGTGTACTAAAGCATTTGGCTGGTAGTGTATCTAAAACGTTTGGCTGGTAGTGTACTAAAACGTTTGGCTGGTAGTGTATCTAAAACGTTTGGCTGATAGTGTATCTAAAGCGTTTGGCTGGTAGTGTACTAAAGCGTTTGGCTGGTAGTGTACTAAAACGTTTGGCTGGTAGTGTATCTAAAACGTTTGGCTGGTAGTGTATCTAAAGCGTTTGGCTGGTAGTGTACTAAAACGTTTGGCTGGTAGTGTATCTAAAACGTTTGGCTGGTAGTGTATCTAAAACGTTTGGCTGGTAGTGTATCTAAAGCGTTTGGCTGGTAGTGTACTAAAACGTTTGGCTGGTAGTGTATCTAAAACGTTTGTCTGGTAGTGTATATTTTTTTTAAGTATTTAGTTTATCTGCTTTTTAATTTCAGGTGATTTTTTTTAATTCAAAGAAACCTGCAGCGTTATGTTTCCACACTTCCAAAAAGTTCAGTCTTAGAAGTTTGTTGCATTTTCTGTCTTTCACATTAAAATTTCTCCCAAACATATTCAGTGATGATAAAGTGGGGTCTCTGGAGTGAAACGTCCATTGTTTTAAGAACAGCTTCTTTGTTTTATTTGCAGATTGGATTTTCTATTTCTCATATCTAATATTATCCGAAACCTATTAGAAAATATTTATGTACTTGATGGCTATGTGTGATTGAAAATTACAGCTAAACATTCTGAGTTTTGCACAGTACTGTGTGTTCAAATTTTTGTCAAACTATAATTACATTTTAAACAGCTGTGGCCTGAAAAGGACACACTCCTGCGGCTTCACGCGGTGCGTTAAATTAATTGTGTGTGTTATCTAGGCAGTGGAGCAACTGAACATCAAGACAAAGAGTTACAAAGACCTGCTGACTGACGAGCCGTTTACCCGCCAGGATATCATCACACTGCAGGTGGGGGTCTGTGTGTAAGAGATAGAAAGTGTGTGTGCGTGCATGTGCATACATTCTCCAGCACAAGTATGTATGTATGTATGTATTTGTGTGTGTGTGTGTGGGGGGGGTGTTATATTTAGAAATGTAAGCCTGTGGTACCATGCAGCGGTGTGACTATAGACGTCATAAGGCGATGTAGACACAGAGCTGTGACAGATCATGGCACATCTGTGGAAATGCTCTTTGATGATGAATGAGCTGTATCTTTTGTGTGCTGCGTAAACCTGCATGTTTAGATTGCATCTGGATCAGCAACTATCCTTTCATCAACAAACAAAACAGACAGCAAGATGATCTCGGGATAGTTATTGGGTTTTTGGTTTGAAGCCGTCAATACTCTGTCATTGCTTTGAAGAAAGTGAGTGCCTGTGTCTGTGATCACTGCTGGTTATTGGGAACCCCTAACGATGCAGTTTGATGTAGAGTTAAAATGCATGACATTTCCTTCAAAAAGCCATTGAAAGTGAGTTTCTCAGCACTAATACTGTCTCTGTGCAGAATTAAAGAGCAATAAACTGAACATTAATAATATTAGGACTGAACACCCTGCTGTTTCAAATTCTTTTTACAGTGCTTTACTCAGTGTGCTAGCTGTGCTACGTTATTCCTCCTAATGAGCAGCCAAATTCTTCACCGCATTACCATAATATTTTGTCTGATGAGTCTTCATTAGCATCAGCACACACAGGTAATATGAGGGGACAGAGGAGAGCTGGTGTGTCTCAGGAAAAGTACCAAGTGACATGGTATAACTCTTATTGCAACAGTGGAACTTCAAACCAAGATACCAGGCGCTCAGTGCTTATTTAACGTGTTGAAGGACACCCTGTCATTGTTTGTTATTTTGATGCCCGTCTTAAAGGTCTTTTGGAACTACAACTGAGCGTTTAGCCCACTTCATTCATGGATGGATGGATATAAATACCGCAGTGTATATTGTGTAACGCCATTTAACCTAAAAATACCATAATATCGCCCAGCCCTGCGATATCATTCTCCTGTTTTTTTTCTTCATATTTTTTCTTATTTTTATTGACTCTGTTACAGCTCTAGAATGTTTGTTCTGTTCAGGAGCTTGTTAGTAGTTTTTGTAATTAGTACCTATTTATACCCATAGAAATGAATTGGGTACAAAAGTTTGTGCAGTTTTTATATTACAATAATAAAAGTCAACTAATAACCCTGTTAACCATGTAGGGTACCCTAGCAACTATATGGAATGCCGTAGCAATCCACAAGATACAGCGTGGGATACCTTACCATCTTAGCAAGCTTAAAAAGGTGGAGCAGTTATTTAGAGAGTAGAAGGGTTAGAAAGGCTGGGTGTGGACAGAGTTGTCAAGTAACAAAGTACAAATACTTCGTTACTTTACTTAAGTAGAAATTTTGGTTATTTATACTTTACTGGAGTAAATATTTTTCAGATGATTTTTTTCCTTCTACTCCTTACATTTACACTCCATTATCAGTACTATCTACTCCTTACATTTACACTCCATTATCAGTACTTTCTACTCCTTACATTTACACTCCATTATCAGTACTTTCTACTCCTTACATTTACACTCCATTATCTGTACTTTCTAATCCTTACATTCACACTCCATTATCTGTACTTTCTACTCCTTACATTTACACTCCATTATCAGTACTTTCTACTCCTTACATTTACACTCCATTATCAGTACTTTCTACTCCTTACATTTACACTCCATTATCAGTACTTTCTACTCCTTACATTTACACTCCATTATCAGTACTTTCTACTCCTTACATTTACACTCCATTATCTGTACTTTCTACTCCTTACATTTACACTCCATTATCAGTACTATCTACTCCTTACATTTACACTCCATTATCAGTACTATCTACTCCTTACATTTACACTCCATTATCAGTACTATCTACTCCTTACATTTACACTCCATTATCAGTACTTTCTACTCCTTACATTTACACTCCATTATCAGTACTTTCTACTCCTTACATTTACACTCCATTATCAGTACTTTCTACTCCTTACATTTACACTCCATTATCAGTACTTTCTACTCCTTACATTTACACTCCATTATCTGTACTTTCTACTCCTTACATTTACACTCCATTATCTGTACTTTCTACTCCTTACATTTACACTCCATTATCTGTACTTTCTACTCCTTACATTTACACTCCATTATCAGTACTTTCTACTCCTTACATTTACACTCCATTATCAGTACTTTCTACTCCTTACATTTACACTCCATTATCTGTACTTTCTACTCCTTACATTTACACTCCATTATCAGTACTTTCTACTCCTTACATTTACACTCCATTATCAGTACTTTCTACTCCTTACATTTACACTCCATTATCTGTACTTTCTACTCCTTACATTTACACTCCATTATCTGTACTTTCTACTCCTTACATTTACACTCCATTATCTGTACTTTCTACTCCTTACATTTACACTCCATTATCAGTACTTTCTACTCCTTACATTTACACTCCATTATCAGTACTTTCTACTCCTTACATTTACACTCCATTATCTGTACTTTCTACTCCTTACATTTACACTCCATTATCAGTACTTTCTACTCCTTACATTTACACTCCATTATCAGTACTTTCTACTCCTTACATTTACACTCCATAATCTGTACTTTCTACTCCTTACATTTACACTCCATTATCTGTACTTTCTACTCCTTACATTTACACTCCATTATCAGTACTTTCTACTCCTTACATTTACACTCCATTATCAGTACTTTCTACTCCTTACATTTACACTCCATTATCTGTACTTTCTACTCCTTACATTTACACTCCATTATCTGTACTTTCTACTCCTTACATTTACACTCCATTATCAGTACTTTCTACTCCTTACATTTACACTCCATTATCAGTACTTTCTACTCCTTACATTTACACTCCATTATCAGTACTTTCTACTCCTTACATTTACACTCCATTATCAGTACTTTCTACTCCTTACATTTACACTCCATTATCAGTACTTTCTACTCCTTACATTTACACTCCATTATCTGTACTTTCTATTCCTTACATTTACACTCCATTATCAGTACTTTCTACTCCTTACATTTACACTCCATTATCTGTACTTTCTACTCCTTACATTTACACTCCATTATCTGTACTTTCTACTCCTTACATTTACACTCCATTATCAGTACTTTCTACTCCTTACATTTACACTCCTTTGAAGTTTACAATACTTGGAGACAACTAGTCATCATATCTTCCGCTCCATGAAACACATGTTAATGTTCAGTAGTACACAGTTATGCTTCTTTAATATATTTACATTGTACTAAACTACATTCAAGTGCATCCCAAATTTATCAACATTAACATTTTAATATAACATTATAGTCATTATGGCTTTTAAAGGATGATTTTTTTTTTTACAGACATTACTTTTACTTTATACTTTAAGTAGTTTTGAGAGCAGTACTTTTACACTTTACTAAAGTAAAAAGCTTGAGTTGATACTTCAACCTCTACAGAAGTATTTTTAAACCCTAGTATTGATACTTCTACCTGAGTAATGAATGTGAATACTTTTGACACCTTTGGGTGTGGACAAGGACAGATGTGGTGAGATGAGAGGTTAGAAATAGGGCCTGACTGATAAGAAAAGATGTATTTTGACTCTAGCCATAGATTGCCATAGCAATGGATAAGATCCTGGGATACCTTACCATCTTAACAAGCTTAAGCTACACAATCACTCTGCACTTTCCTGTTTTTAGTCGTATTATGGTCAGTTTTGTTGTTTAGTGTGCTTTTCTGAGCATTTTCTGGATTTCGTCTGTTCTCACACTATAATTAGATATATTGGATATGTATAGTTGGATTAGTGCTTCTATACCCTACATGTTAGAAAACAGCTGTAAACAGTTCTGACCCTGTACGTTTCACTAGACCATCACATTTCACATCTCTGAACATTGTGATTTCAATAAGCAGAACTTAGGATAGCACTTCAAGTATAACAGAACTGAAAAGTCATTTTCTGCATAATTTCAAGGTGTTTTGAGAACTATTGCTTAGTAGTGTGCATGGAAACGCGGTCATAATTGGGCCTGTGTGTAATGGATCTGCACTTTCTAGTAACAGGGGATCATATGAGCGAGCGAGAGTGAGAGATAGGGCAGAGAGGGGTGACATCTAGCAATTGCAGTAGGCAGATCACGTTCTGGCCTGTTGCAGATTATTTTGAGGTTGTGGTGGTCACGGGAGTGTTTGATGGAGAGGGAGAAAGAGGTGGAGCGGTTATTTAGAGAGTAGAAGGGTTAGAAAGGTTGGGTGGGGACAGTGACGGTGGTGAGATGGGGTGAGATGAGAGGTTAGTTAGAAATAGAGCCTGACTGATATTAAAATGGTGTCAAAATACATCTTTTCTTGAGCTGGAAATTTGATTCTGTTCATAGTCATTTTGAGTGATATCATACAAGATCCACTTCTGGTTCCCTAAAGAACTTTAATATAGATTTTTTAAAGAACCATATTGTGAACTGAGATTTAAATGTAAAGCTTTTTTTTATTCCTAAAACAACACTTTCAAAAAAGACACTATTTATTTTCTAGTTTCTAAACTGGTTTATACACAGGTTGTTCATATTGTTTGAACAAGTGTCAGTTTCCATATTATTTAACCTAAAAACAGATAAATAACACAGTCTCTCAATGTTAAACTCTGAAACATGCCTACATTTGTAGTACATTGCTTCTGAAAGAGCACCTACCAGACAAATGGGGAAGTTTACAATGGTGCAGTTAAATGTGTAGCACCTCAGAGTTGGCCCGTTTGAAAGATATACAGGTCAGACCCTAATTAGAGTGCCGTTGAAAGCTAGATGGAAAACTGGGGTCCGAATATTTAGGGGTTAAATAGGACAAGGTGCATCGAGGTCAGTTAGGAAATGCTGGGGGTTTGGTTTGCTACTGGAGCGAGTGGGGCAGTGGAATTATGTTGAAGGACAGACACACTGCAACACTGGATTCTGATTACAAAGCATGACCTATTTGGAGCACACTCTCTAGATTGGTGGGTCATTCAGAGAGCAGAACTGAAGTGTGTGCTGGTTTCAGGATAAAATTGTCCTGACCAGGGATAAACCAAAAAAAGCTGTATGTAGTTGGTTTTTTTTTTTGTTTGTTTTTTTTTTAATCGCAGAGTGCAAAACCATTTCATATTGTTCATATTGTTTACAGACACTTTATGAGGTACACCTTCTTGTATCAATTATCACTGTCTGTTTTATCAGTTACAGATTGTAGTCCATCTGTTTCTCTCAATACTTTCTTTTTCCCTTTACACTGTTCTTCATTGTCAGGACCTCCCAAAGGACTAACACCGAGCAGGCATTGTTTGGGCGGTGGGTCGTTCTCAGCACTGCAGTGACACTGACGTGGTGGTGTCTTAGTGTGTTCTGCTGATAAGAGTAGATCACACACAGCAGTGTGTCCATTCACTGTCCACTCAGTTAGACACTCCTACCTTGTTGGTCCACTTTGTAGATGTCAGTTCAGAGACAATAGCTCAACCGTTGCTGCACAGATTGTGTGGGTCATCCTCTAGTGCTTCATCAGTGGTTACAGATTGTTGCCCACAGGACACTGTTGGCTGGTTATATTTGATTTGTGGGCAGTGGGCAGTGACAGTGAGGTGTTTAAAAACCTCAGCAGCGCTGCTGTGTCTGATCCACTTACACCAGCAGAACACACACTAGCACACCACCAACATGTCAGTATCACTGCAGTGCTGAGAATGATCCACCACCCACATAATACCTGTAGGGGTCCTGACCATATTATATATAGATACAATACACACATACATACATTACAATGACAACGTAAAGACTATACACATACATTACTATGAACCTGTGTGCGTGAGTGAGGAGGTGAGCAGTGTAGAGAGCTGGTGGAACTGGCGTAAGTCTGTGTGTGTGTGTGTGTGTGTGTGTGTGTGTGTGTGTGTGTGTGTGTGTGTGTGTGTGTGTGTGTGTGTGTGTGTGTGTGTGTGTGTGTGTGTGTGTGTGTTTTGACAGTGTATGTCCTTGGACTGGTGCCCAAGCTTTCCAGGCAGCCGCATCACGTTTCCATCACACTCCTGCCCAGAGCTGTGTGGAGTTGTGTGTGTGTGCGCGTGTGTATCTGTGCATGTCTGCTGTTACCTGATGATAAATGTATAAACATGTAAACTACAGTTCGAAAGTCTGGAATCACTCGTCATATGTCATACTAGTAACACTTTTCCTCTTTTCAGTAATAACATATACAGCACATTCAGTAAAATATTCTAAAGACTTCAGAATATATTTCTACATGTCTAATTCAATATTTCAGAAAAAAAGAATTATTCAATTGTACATATTATGTGTTTTTTTTTCCCCACAAAGGTCTAATTACCACATTTGAATAATGAGGTGTTCTGTATTTTATTGTTACATGTATTTCCTTGTTTTTCTATTGTCTACAAAATCGGAATGATTACTTTTGACAATCATTTCTTTAGAGTTTCCAGTGACTAAGTTATTTGAAAAAAGTATTTGAAACTTTTTGTTGTAGAAGTTGAAGAATACAATCAGCATATTAGAACCATTTTATTCTCGTATCTACAACCAAATCTAGCTAAATCTGTGATTCCAGGCTTCTGAACAGTATTATTCACAGTATGACTAATGATATGTTCTAAGCCTTCTTCAACAGGGTTCATTTTGATTGGTTTCTTTTTTTATCATTTCTTTTTTAGGACCCCACAAATTTGGATAAATTCAACGTCTCCAACTTTTTCCATGTGAAAAACAATTTGAAAGTTTTAGATCCAGGTTAGTTTTCTTTATATTTTATATATATAGAGAGAGATATAGATTAATTTATATAAAACTCAAGGCACAAGTTTTTCATTTCAGCCAACTGTTCAGAGAAGGTGCTGTTAGGCTTTATGTTGACGTTTGATATCTTCACACCATGGGGTTCGGGCTGTTAAGTTTGATTAAGAAGCAGTATAATGCAGATTACTCTAGCTGTGGTGATTTGAATAAATTAATTAGCTAATGAGGCAGATCTTATCAAGGGGCCAGGGCTGCTGAATGAAGTGTGAAGGGCAGCATCTCAGACCAAAACCCAGTCTACCATTAGACGCCACCAAATTCAGTATGATGGGAAATTATGGATCCAGTATGCTTGGCAGTGTTTTCTTAAAGTAATGGTTCACTTGCATCAGATTTGCCATTTTTGCCTTAGCTCAGATGTGCTATGTAAGCCAGGGCCTGCCTCTTTAGTTTTGCATTGAAACTAATTTGTCTAACAAGTAATGCCAGCTTGGAGCAAACTGCATGACTAAATAGTCACAAATTTGACTCAAACTGTGTTGAGATGTTCAGGAATCTCACTTATACTTGATTATATGGTTATTGACACTATCACATAATGTTATTTGTAAACATGGACAAAATATATCATTAACATTTGGGTTACGGTAGATTTCTGGCTTTAGTATTATTAAAATAATGGTTTAACTGGCATTCTTTGCATAACATTGCTAGGTGTATATGTGCACTGTATCACTTGCCCACAAAGCTCTGTTTGAGTTCTTGGGCAGTGGTTGTTTTTTTTTTATTTCAGTCGTTTTATCTGTTTCTTGTGGTTTTTTTTTTTACTTTATCTTTAGATGAGGAGAAGGCAAAGCAGGACCCAGCATATCACCTGAAGAGCACTAATCTGGAGACGAGAGAGACGCTGGCCGAGCTCTATAAGGAGTATAAGGGAGACGAGCTGCTGGCATCCACCATGAAGGAGCCTGAGGCTAAAAAGACAGACAAACTCAATGCCGTAAGTCCAGCGTCCAGAAAGCCCTCTGGCAGTCTCTACCTTCGTCAGGAAATCATTCTTATACTTCTCTTCCCCTTGGTTTTCTTTATCACCTCTATATTGGTGTGGATAAGAGCTGAGTTCTTTTTGCTTGTCCTCAGGGCCCTCTGCATTTATGCTCTATCCTTCTTTGTTGGAAGTTGAGATTGAACAAAATTGTGGACTGTCTGAGACTGAGGTCTGGTTTGAGAACCACAGCTTTATGAAATACCAAAAGCTGTTCTGCTCTGGCATTGCTCAGAAGAACACTTTTTGGGGCAATGGCAAACGGAGTTACTGGTTACCAAGAGCTACATATTATTTATAGATTAACAAAAGCTTGGTTTTAGCCTGTCCATACTTCTGAGCCACAGTAAGTAATAATCTGTAGCTAAGTGATAATATAATACACCTATAGATTAACATCTTCAGTTTGCAACATCATTTGATGGCCAGTTTAGTAGTTCTGTAGATGAAGTCTGTGTGAGCAGGTTTTCAGGATGACCAGGTGGTATTTTCTTTACATAAAATTATATTCACATATAAATATTACCTAGTTTTACATAGTTTTCTGGCTAATGTGTGTAATGCGGTGACATGACAGGCTGATGAATGTTTAAACATCCTGCTAAACTGTTCCAATAAACAGAAAATGGTACAGTATAGACGATTCCAGTGACTAACCTTAGTAATGTTACATGATGATCATTATTATTAGCTCATGCTGACAAATCCTTTACAGTGCACTTCATATCCTCAGGGAGGAGTCGAATTTTCAACCAGGAAAAGGAATCACTGAGTGTAGGTAAAAGTTGCCTTTCCGGAGTGGAAAATTCAAATAAAAAGCTACCTTCAACTAGGATAATTTCCAAACTACTGTTTACTAACTGTTCTGCTGCTTTAACTGTTTAACTGTTCTGCTGGTTTCTTTTCCAGTTGTTAAAAAAAAACAAAAAACGTTGCGCTTCCATGAAAAGCAGTGTTTGGAAAGACACTTGTTATTGTCGTTTCTCTTTTGCCATCTACCGACATACACTGCTGCTATATCATTTTGTGAATTTCTACATAAATGTGACACAAAATATGATCAGATTTTCATTTAAGTCACATCAGTAGATAACACAACACAAACAGTGATGGTATGAATGAACAAACATATGGGTTTTTATCCATTTGTTGAACCAGGAGATCCAGCAACAAACATCTTTGTTGGCATAAGTATGTGAACCTCTAGAATTATTAGTTTGGTACAGGTGACAATTAGGCTCAGGGGGGTCAGTCAGTTGGGTGAAAATGAGATGCAGGTGTGACTGACCCTACTTTAAAAACGTCCACCTTCACCATGGATGTCACCAAGTTTATTACCCTGCGCCTTTGTTAGTGTGGGCCATGTCTCAGACAGATGAGCCCAAGATGTCTAATATTTTGAAAGATCTCAAAGATCCTGTGGGTAACATCTGAGGATCTGCAGGTCTTAATCATACAGTGTTCATGAGTTCAACATGGTAACATCCTGGTATGTATGGAATGATAGTGTGGAGAAAGTCACTACTGTGTCAGTACTGTGCAGAAAGAATATTGCCACCTGTTTAAAGTTTCATGAAGACCACCTAAAAGAGCCAGAAGACTACTGACAATGTTATATAGGCAGATACGGCAAAAATGGATCTTCATGGAGCTCAAATGAGAGATGCTTTACAAAACTTATCACTGTGTTTCATCATAAGAACCCAATCCCAGCTGAAACAAAATGAAACATGGTGGTGGAGGTATCACTGTCTGGGCTGTTTTGCTGCTATCGGTCCAGGACATCTTGCCATCCCTTGAATTGTAAAAGACATTCTACAGGAGAATGTTTCATTGAACCTCAACCGTAAATGGGTCCTGCAAAAAAAGACAACAACTCTAAAACGCCCATTACAGAGAATGTCAACAGAGAATGTTTAAAGCTGAAGCAATTTTGAATTTTGAAATGGCTTAGTTGAAGTCAAGACCAGCATTGTAATGGAGATGAAGCAGTTTTATAAGGAGGTACGAGCGAAGATCCCTTCAAGTCAATGTGCAGGGCTGACCAGCAGTTACAGGAAAGGTTTGGGTGAACTGCTGCTCAAGGGGATCACACCAGTTCAGAGAATTTCATCGTTTTTTCATCTGTTGTATTAGTTTAATTTGATCCTCTTCATCGTTATGAGTTAAATTAGGATCTGATAGTATTTGGGTCACATTTTGTAGAAATTCTCAAGATGATGAAGGGTTCACCAACTTGTAAGCAGCACTGCAGTTCTAATATGATAATGGAAATATCTGTTGAAGACAACTTATTGTCAACCTTGTGGATAATGCTGAGTAACTGTTTCAGCTCTGGTTAGGAGCAGTGCAGGGTTTTGTGCGGTTAAGATGTTTGGGGCTGCGTGGTTGGGGCTGCCTCAGACACTGCTGCGCTGTGAAGGCGGGTCATTTTGGGTGTGCAAGAGAGTGACTGCGTTACGAGGTGAATCCTGCCTCTCAGACACCGCCACCATCACACAGCAACTAGAGCAGAAGATGCCGTCTCTCAGAGTCTGCAGGATGCGGCGCATGAGCACAAGCACGAGCGCAGTATAAGCCAATGTGGAGATGATGGCAACACTCATAGTGCATGACAAATCTATCACATTGTCATGTTCTTGAACAAGAATGTTGAAAAAGAACGTTTCGTTCCACGTTAGCAGCCAGCCACTAACAGGCTTCTGCTGTGTCCCGAGCAGTGACTCATCATGAGTCAAGCCCTTATAAGTAGCCCTGTTGCACTGTGTGCATGTTTTCTGTAGGTGCATTGGGTGCGTTACATTGCTCCACTCTTATATTAGCTCAGGTCCTGGCACATCTACCCCCCATGCTTTCAGCTATATTAACTCTGCTAGCTCAGCCTATTCACAGAGCTGTTGCTTTAATTGGCTGGGCCGTGGGCATGAATGCCAGGCTATTTCAGCCAGGCCTCCGCTGGCTTTGGCACACTGCTGCGTAAATAGCCTGGCATCCAGGCTTAGCATGCTCTTAATTCGGATCGTAGAATGTGAGCTTTGCCCTTTCTCCACTGCTGCAATGTTGGGTCAGACCAGGATGTCATGGAGGAGCGTAGCCTTATATAGAAGATTTAAATAGGAGTGATGTAAAAAAGCGTCTGTGGCCTGGAGGTGAATAAGATGCATCAATTTAGATTTTTTTTTAAATAATTGAGAATAAAAATATCTAAGTACAGTATTGTTTCTAAGTCAGAGACAACACTTTAATTCAGGTCATTAAGTGGAAATTATTATTATTATTATTTATTTATATATATTTTTGGATTAGGGGGAAAAAAAACAGAGAACATATGTCATGAAAATTGCCTAGTATAATTCAAAGTGTCAGCTTTTTTTTTTTTTTTTAATAATTTGAGTAATCTCTAACTGAAATCAGTGATGTTGATGTCTGGACATTGGGGTAGTCAGTCCTTTGTTCTGTGAACACCCTGTAGTTTTTGGGTTTTTTTTGTTTTGTTTTTATTTGATACAAATTCCCCAAAATGCTTGATATATTGTCTGTATTCCACTACAATTTGTATATTTAGTAATCGATGCATTCCTAAAGAATCACTGTCTAATTGAAAGTCTGTCTAATTGAGGTCACAGATCTAGCCCTCTGGACAGACAGTGAACAAAATGTCCACTATCACTGGAATTTAGTCTTCGAGCTCAGCTACTTCCTTTTAAACCCCAGAATGCCCTCTGCTTGTTGAACTTTGGCGTCTCCCCTGGTTCGTGATGCTCTTGGATAGTCAGAATGTGCAGTTGGACAGCGGCGTTGTGTGTGTGTGTGTGTGTGTGTGTGTGTGTGTGTGTGTGTGTGTGTGTGTGTGTGTGTGTGTGTGTGTGTGTGTGAGAGAGTGAGAAGGTTCTCTCTCTAATGCTTGCTGACAGGCTTGGCTTCGTTACTGGAGTGCTGTGCATCTCTCCGCAGTAGAAAGGAGCAGCAGGCCACTGCAGGACATGCAGGCTTCTCAGAATGACGCATCTGCACATTACCATAGAACTGTGCTGGCACGATAGAGCAAGAAAATGCAGTGAGGACAGTCCTGCTGTTGATGTAAATGATTGCTTACGACCGATATCATTTCCCTGTTCTAAGAAAACTATCCTTTGCCTTCAGTTTGTACCCTTTCTTTTTTTAAGTATGGAGCAACTTAAGTCCAGGGACGTGATATGCACTTGTATTAGAAGCCAGTGGGCAGTTTGTTCAGTTTCAGCAGCCTCCAAATTACTAATGACTATATGGTAATTAGCTATACGCTACTGATGTGGCAGATAGACATTCGATTAACAAATCAACGTTTTCTTCAACAATTGCGGGGCGAATGGACGGAGGTTTGAAAACTCATTTGTGCCGTTAGAGTTGACATGAGCTTGAGAGAGAGGGGGCACTTGACTTTTCCTCTCTCTGGCTGTCACCTTTGCTTATTTCCTTTTTCACAATCACACTTTCATCTCTTTCCTGCGAAGTTTCTGCTTCAGCAGTTTGTAAAAAACTTTAAAAAGAAATGCAAAAAGTATGTTGCGTAATATGAATGCAACTCATATGCAAGAACTCAGGACCTCTTTCCCCCTCTCTCGCTCTCTCTCTCTCTCTGTCTCAGGCTCATTACTCCACAGGAAGAGTATCTGCCTCCTTCACCTCCACTGCTATGGCTCCTGCTACCATACATGAAGCAGGTAATGTGTTCACTATAGCGTATGATAATGTTCAGTTAATTTCCATAGACCATCATCTATTGGGCATGGGGTTTTCCAGCGTGTCCATGCACAGTACTTTAATGCTGTCACTGTTTCAAACAAATGGTAAAAAATAAAAGTAGAGCTGTGCAGAGAGGAGCGGTGAAGTGCTGCTGTGCAGCAGTAGGTAAAGTATGTTTCATAGTTTGGATCTTGTGCTCCTCTTCTGCCTTTTAAACAACAGCCTAATGAAAGCAGGAATCACATCCGAGGCTAACGCAGCCATGGAGCTCCCTTGTTAGGTTCCACATCTTGTTGGAGTCTTTTGCTTGCCTAGTTTAGTTGTATTTGAATGTCCTCTAAAGCCACATTGCTGGTTGTTGTTGTTTAGCCCCTTCAACTACAACTAAACTAGCCAAACTCAACTATGATTTATTTGCTCACACTTTTTGTAAATGCTCTTTGTGACTGGCATGCTGCGAGAAAGCATCCATTCACTAGCTTGTTCTTCATTGCGTACTGAAACTGAAACCGAAACCAGGTAGTGATGTACTCATGATGACCCATGGTGTACATGGGATAATATGATTTTTTTTATCACCGTTTTAACTAGAGCTGCATGATAATTCGTATGTTTATCGTTATAGCTATATTTTATAGGATAAACAAGTCATCAAAGTAGCAATGATAGAACAGGTAAAGTTCTTAAAGCTCAAACATGCAGCACCATTTTTGGCACACCATTAAACTCTAATGAGTGCTTTCCTTGCCCTGGTATTGAACCCTGCTCTCCCAAATGAGTAACATAGCCTAAAACTCAGCTGTAATGGAACCAACTCAGACCTGCGTACAGCCAAAGAGCAAACACGCAGCACACAGGCTGTTACTGATGCCACAGTGTTTAATAACTGAACAAAAAACAATGAAGCAAGAATATGCTTTTGGTCTTGTGTGCATTTATATAAAAAAGAGGATATATTTACTTGGCATTGTAGCCTTTATAAAAAAAACATTTTTATTACATTTTAAAAAATGTAAAAGATTCAAGAAAATCAAATAAACTACAAAATGTAAGAAAAAAGAAATCCTAAAATTCAATACAATGTAAAAAATCAAGTTTTAAAACATCTAAAATAAAGCAAAAAATTTAAATCAAAAGAAGAATAACACTTATTGCCATCTTAAGTTGTTTATTCTTTTTATTAGTATAATTATACAGTATGCAAGTGTTTTGAGCTTAATTTGTTTTTGTTTTGTTTCAAATGTTGATTTAACTAAGCCTAAATTTCAGGCTTTTGCCTTTAAGTGAGGTATCATAAGGCCACCCTCTGTATTTCATTGTACTTATTCAGAGCAATATTAAATATTTTCATGTTAAACTATTTAATACCATGTGTGTAGAAAATGCACATTCAGTTAGCAAAATTTCTCGACATGTTTGTTCTCACTCACTGCCTTTAGGATGGCAAGACCCCAAACCCACCACACTCTGACTGAAATAGGTGTGTTGTTGAAACAACAAAAGTTTGGAGGGAAATAAATGGGGGTTTGTGCATATTTAGAACCATCCAGTTCTTAATTTAGAGGGCTAAAATTCCTATTAACCGAAACCAATTCATAACCAACATCATTTTATATTATGTACAGATACAGATAGAATTGCCACAAATCTGAAGCACAATTAAACACTTATTAAATTAAATAAATAATAGTGTTGAATAATATGAATATTATAACACAGTTTGTGGAGCTTTCCATAATCTTTGATGATTTTGGTCTCTGTCTTTTGTCTCTCATGGTGCTGGTTTATCATCAGCTATTTTTTTTTATTTAAAAAAAGGATTTTGATGTTAACATTCTTATAATAAAGGTCTAATTTGGATGCATTTTAATGGTTTTGTTTTTACTTTATTTTTGTTTTCTATCATTCAAGAGGCAGTGTAATTATCAGCTTGTTATCAGTGCTGTATCACTCATGCCGATATTATTTCCCAACTCCTATTTTGTCACGGTCCTTGTATGTGTGCATGTGGTGTAATTCTCAATGTACAATGTTGCTGCCGGTGGCATGAATGTACTGTGGAGGACACGCAGAGGACCGCATGCATGAGATTTAATTCCGACCATGTGTGACCTTTTCTTTTCACCCTCCAGTCAGTTTTGAAACCGTTCTTGCTTTTTTCTTCTGCCTGTTCAGATGCTATTGCAGACGATGCGGTGCGCTACAGTTACGTGAAAAAGAAAGGCTACGTCCGCCTGCACACCAACAAAGGAGACCTGAACCTGGAGCTGCACTGCGATAAGGTGTGACTACACATACAGATCATATAAAGCCATGTAGGAACACAGGGCTAACTTGGCATTACACAGATTGTATCTGGCACCAATTTTATTGGATCCAACACCCTCGTCCACATTTTTAAATATGTTTGTATTGACCATCTGTAGAGATGCTTCAAGAAAAGTCATTCTAACGTTATCTACAAACAGCTTAACATGCACTCACCAGCCATTTCATAAGGTACACCTCATTTTATCTAAAGTAGTCCATCTGTTTCTCTGCATACTTTACTATCCTCTTTTTGCCCTATTCTTAAATGGACAGGACCCACACAGAACACACACAGAGCATTCTGGGCACTGCAGTGACACTGGCTGGTATGTGTGGATCAGACAAAGCTGTGTCCACTGTATTAGACACTCCTACCTTGTTCGTCAGAGACGATAACTCATCTGTTGCTTTTCAGTTTGCGTTGGTCCTCTAGTTCTTCATGAATGGTCACAGGACCCTGTTGGCTGGTTATTTTTGGTTGGTTAACGAACACTGACCACCACCACCACCACAGCAGTGTCACTGCAGTGCTGATAATGATCCTCCACCCACATAATACCTGCTCTGTGGTGGTCCTGGCATTTGAGGAACAGGGTGAAAGAGAATTAACAAAGTACACAGAGAAACATTGAGGGAAATGTGGAATATTTAACTAAAAAGGAGTGCTGTGTCTACTCGCTCCATGACACGCACATACTTTTACTGTCAACTCATTTGCTTGTGCAGAAACAGAGACAGTAAAATTATAAACACTAGCAGCAGTAGCACCAGGACTGCTGTTTTGGATGGGGACACCAAATTGGCAGGTAGGCCAGTCCTTGAATTTTGCTCCTGAAACCAGTGGCTACAGCGCTGTAGTAACTTGTAACTGGATATGACCAGGTCTTTAACAATTACAAGTTAAGGATGTACACAGTAGTGCTAGGGCTTCAACTTGGGCCATTAAAATAAAATTTAAAAAACTCATTAGGCCTTCTGTTCAGCTTCTGAAGTCCTAACCAATGGGAGAGCAAGCTTAGCTAGCCAAAAAAGCTGACAGGAAGTTACGGCATAAAATAAACTTAATAGATTCGTTACAGTGTAAAGGCTACATGTGCCACATCTTCGACAGCAGAGTGTTTTTTCGACTAAGGCAGTGAACTCGATTATTGTTTAGACCGTGATTTGTAGATGTGGACCAGTGCAGCAGCGTTAACAGAGCTGTAGTTAGCTTTGGATTCGCCAGCATCAATTTCCATTTTTAGTTGTTTGTGGTGTCCACAGGTGCCTGCACAGCAACTGCTGCACCATTTAGGTTGGAATAGAAATTCTAATAAGAAGTCGGCAACCGTTTTGTTGTCAGCTTTGTTGAAAAGCTTTGTTAAAAACCTATTCTGTTTGTGGCTGTTGAAATGATTTGTGCAGTTTTTATCCTTGAGAAAGCATCCAGGGATACTAAACTTGCTCCAGCAAATATCCCCCTCCAGGCTGTAGGAGACCACAAAGGGCCAGTGCCACAGCAAGATGGTCAGATTTTGGGGATGGAGATGGTTGGTCCCTAGCTGCCTGAAGAGTAATAGATATGGCAGCAGAGAACCAATGCTGAGTAACACCAGCACAAATTAAAATAAAAGATAGAGGGCAATCATGGAGGTCCAGGGGGGTTGAGTCTTCTTGCACAACAATTTTTGGCTGAGAACACAGACTAAGTGTGGTAGCAGTCTTTCTGTTTAAAACACGTTGCTTGTGCTAAACATTGGAAATGTGAATGAGCGACAGAGTGTGCGGTCATAAGAGCTAGCGAGGTTTTTACTGCCCTTTGAATGTCAAAGATCCTTTACCGGCACTGCTTATGATCAAGGACTCTTATTTCCCCCACAGCCTCGAAGAATGAACAGTTTGCGCTGATGCTTTTCATACACACATACACACATACACGCTCACATACTTCATGTCCATGCAAGCAGACCAAGGCCTGTAAAAGTCAGCAAGTTTTATTGAGGCATCGCTGCTTAATATACGATCTCTCTCTCTCTCTCTCTCTCTCTCTCTCTCTCTCTCTCTCTCTCTCTCTCTCTCTCTCTCTCTCTCTCTCTTTCTTTCTCTCTCTCTCTCTCTCTCTCTTTCTTTCTCTCTCTCTCTCTCTCTCTCTCTCTCTCTCTCTCTCTCTCTCTCTCTCTCTCTCTCTCTCCACGCTCTGAATTTATGACTCTATCTGACACCATGTCTGCATCTGTCACCCACTTAGAGAGAGCAAGGCCGATGCTGACTAATCAGAAAAGGACAGAGAGAGAGAGAATATGGAGGAGATAGACAGATGGGTTTGCTGAAGAAAGGACTGAAGCAGTTGTTTACAGGGCTGTGGTTTGCTTAACCTAAATGTAGTCAGCCAGCCATGAACTGGTGTCCTAATGTTCCTGCTTTAGTTCTGCAGCTACAGGGCTAACGTTGCTAACATCAATAGAAGTCAGTAGTCACCCAAATGTGTGTATTTACCTTTTTTTGTAAATACGTTCCTAAGGCATCTCTCAACCTGATCAAACCACGATCAGCTCTTCAGTAACATTGTGCAGACTTGCAGGTGTGATTAAAAAAAGACACAGGGTGCCATTACAGGGCCATTACGGTGGTGGCCTGACGTCTTGCGTCACAGGACGTTGGCAAGATGGCGGACGTAGTACGACTGAGATTATGTAGCTACTGAAACTGCCGACTAGTCTGCCGCTCGAGCAGTACGTACTGGCTCTGATCTAGTAGTGGATTTCGAACGTACCCACAGTATAACCATTGTGTAAAAAGTAAAAACACTAGAATCCGTGAGAGGCATGAACGACTAGGGGAGTCAGACTCTGCAGGAAATGTAGTGCAAAACCTGTTGTCTAAATGGCTGCCTGCTGCGTTCAGTAATATGTTTTCGTTCTGTTTCACAGCTCACAGGGAGTCATACTGTGTCCTAAACCGCATTGACATTATTCCTGTAATGCACGCGAGTGAATCAATAAGGCAACATGGTGAAAGAGTGACGCACTCTATTTTAACCAAAATAATCTATTTTTGTGGGCCTACATGAATAATTGATTCATCAAAACAAACACAGAAGTGTTCATCTGGAGCTCAGGGTGTTCGGTAATACCTGCTACATAACGTTGACATAACGTATGCCATAAATGTGTCATGGCAGTATTGTAACACTATTAATGTCAACCATGTTAGCTTGTGTACAGTTGTTTGCTGTCAAGACGTCACACATTATATCTGTTATGGCAATTACATGCAATGAAAACATGACTACATTGAAGCTGTTATGACTTGTGACCTCTGACTGATGTGTTTATGGTATGGTTATGTTAAAGGAGCGATGTGTAAGATAACACAACCTGTTGAATTCTTACTCCATACAACTAGAGGGCTACATATCACTAGGGAGTTGTGGTGCTCAGCTCTACTGTAAGAAACAAGGAAATGCACAGTCCCTCCTTCTCAATGTAAGCATAAACAGCTATAGATATAGAAGAACGTCGCTAAAAGCAGCAATGGATAACGATGCCAGTGTTAAGTCTTGTTTTTATTTCTGTTCATGTCACTTCTTTTGTTTGCTGCTGAACGTAATGTCATATAAGCAACTACCTTTTTTTAGGAATCTAACCATCAGCAGAGCTTTCAGCACCTTAAATTGAATACTGTGCAGCCAAGCAACAGTGGTCATTTGCATATAGCAGTCTTAAAGGCGCAGTACCAAAAACAGCTGGTTTCATTTAAAGCGATAAAGAGAGGTTGGGGGGAAAAATAGCCCCTCAAAAATAAACGAATAAAAAGTATCCCTGAGGGAAAGAATAAAACTCAAGAAAAATAAAGGTTATACCTTTATTGGACCGGGCAGTCTAACTCATTTTCTAGAAGCTGTGAAACTACTGTAGGTGATAGTTGTGGGTCTGTACTGTACATAATTATCCTTCCTCCAGAGAAAAGCCTGAACAGCTTGTAGATTTTCTGCAAGTTTTCCCGTTTTGGTCCCCAGTGTGGAGTGTTTATGTAGGTAATTGGAAAAAAAGCTGCAGTATGTCCTCAAATTGAAGCTAAACATTTTGTACGTAACGCCCCGTGTCCTGCACTTATGTTGCTTGTGTGTTTGTGTATTAGGGCTGGCTTGGTGTACAGGACTGTGCTGTCTCTGATCTGTTAGATAAGGCTGAAGTTATATACACACACAGACCTGCTCCTCCTAACCCTAAAGGCATGTCATAAAAACTAACACTCCATACAAACATGGTAGCGGTTACTGTTGGTGTTGCACAGCAGTCTTTAGTTTTATTAATTTTAGAAATATACAGTGTATGCAGTGTATGCCGTTTGTTGGGGTTATCAGGTTGTTTTAAAGCTAAAGACGTCCTGTCCTTTGTGTTTGATTGGCATTTGCAGTAGTGGTTCCTGTTGGTGTGCCTTTAAAAAGTAGATAACTAAACAAAAGAGTCCTTTAAAAAAATAAGCTTTGGCAGGTTTTTTAGGAGTCTCAATTTTCAGGGAACATAGTTTTGTTAAAGAAGCAATGTGTTAGCTCTAGTGGTGAGATTGTGTATTGCCAGTGCCTCAGTGCTAGTTCTGAGTTTGTTTTGCTTCTTCTTGTTTTCCTTGATGGCGTGTATTCTCCCTGCTTTGCTTATGCTTGTGTTTTTGTGATACATAATCCTTCACTTGTCAAAATTTGGGTTTTTAAACTTCTCAAACTGTTCTTACAGTTGTTGTACCTATCGGGCAGGCCTACATAGCATACTCATCTCATTATGACAGTGTAGGAATGTTTATTGTGTTAATTCAGTTCAGACTAATATCATTACACACCCCTCCACCCCGGTAAGCTGATTTAGACTGTCAAAACATGATTATTCATTTATTTTTGGTAACATTTTCCAAAAATGGCATTCACCAGCTCCAGCTGTTCACATTTTCCCCATAAATGGTGCTGCAGTTTCATTCTATCAAGATTCTTGGCATTAGAATTATTAAAGGTGGAAAATTTGAATAGGAAGCTCCTTTTAGCTTCATAGTTTTAATGCTGGTAATATTTTTGGTAATCCTATTTAGAGTTTTTTGCTTAGAGCTGACAAATATGTGATATATTATGACATTACCAGATTCTTTTTTTCCTTATATCTTCCACCTGGTGCCATAGCTCCAATCTAAAAACCTGAGCTTCCCCAGATTCACACTGTTTTACCATTGTCAGCATTACGTTAAAGAACTCTGCCATGTAGATTTACAAGTCATTTTCAGACAGTAAATAACAGCTGTGTTTGTGTTGTACACATTGTAGTGACTCCTGGTTCCTGTCACTGCCACTGTAAAAAAAAATCTGAGTCTCTCTGCAGTTAACTATTACATACCAAACTGCTCTGAATGACTGTACGCCCCATTTAATTATACAGATTTTTTTAATTTATTGGAGAACTTCACGTTTAATTTTATCATTGCAGACCTAAACATAAAAATTACCATGATATTGTGTTACCTGAGGCAAAATATCATTCTGATTCTGTCCAGTACTAGTAATGGCCTTATTAGTCTTTCACTTTTTGCGTCTAGCTTCCTTTTTTTTAGTCTCTGCTTATGAAAATATAGCAGCTGTCCTGACTGTGTGTGCGTGTTTGTATGTGTCGAAAGGGGTGTGTGTGTGTGTGTGTGTGTGTGTGTGTGTGTGTGTCAGCGGGGGGTGAGGAAAAGGCTGCCTTGCAGGCATAGAGACAGCCCTCTCCGGTCTTGGCCTCAGTAAGCAGGCTCTATTTTTGCCCCTTTTCATTGGCTGCCCGCTTGTCAAATCAGGATAAAGAAAAGAAGTCGCAGTGATAAGAAAATTACCCTCACCCTCTCTTCCTCTCTGTAACTCCTCCCTCTGCTCCACCCCCTGCCCCCTCCCCTCCTGCCTAAATGCGCAGAGTTTCTATTTGTGGCCCACTGTTTATAATTTAACGTTTGTATTTTTCTCTGCCTCCCTCCCTCCCTCCCTCCCTCCCGTTCTACAATTTACAGTTGTACAGCACTGAAAGAGCTGATGTCTGTTGTGCACAGTATATCCCTGCATGTCTCCTCATGAAAGCCACTTGAATTAATAGCCTGGCAATTTCCCTTATTTAATTAACTAATTATGTGTTTGTTTGTAAGTGCTTATGGTTGTGTAATGAACTTGTATTATCTGTTAATTGATTGACACAGCTCTGAATTACAGCAGTGAGATTGAAAATGGGATTAGTTCTTGACTTATTTGACCTCTGCCAAAAGTTTTAATTAGATTTAACTCTGACTTGAAGGCCTGGCTGTACAGAATGTTTTATTAGATGTTAAAAAATGGTTGTCGACAGCACAGAGAAGGAAAGAAAATCATGTTTTGATGAGTGGAAAGTGGAAACAAGTGAACACAAAGATAAAGGCACAGTAAATGATGTTGATCTATACACGTTTGTCAAATTCAGTGAAAATCTCTTGGTTGTCCACTAGTGTCTGTACGCAGCCCTGGCTCTGTAAACGGTAAATAGACAAAGCAGTTTGGACTGAGGCCCACAGCACTCTTCCAGCCAATCAATAACAGGTGTTAGTGCTCACGCACAGGACAGGGGAAAGGGACTCTATGCATTGTGAAGAAGGGGAGATGGCTGGGAAAGAGCCAAAGAGAGGAAGGTACAGGCTAGGGCGAAGAGGGCTTGTTAATATCAGTGTGAGGCATTTTAACAATAGATAGACAGCTGAAACTTGACAAGGCTAAAGTTGGCTTCCTGTTTGCCAACTTCTTCTTGTTTGTATTTTCCTCTTCAACCTCTTCAAGTGGCACAACAGTTACTGCTGCATCATTTAAGGTGGAATGGCAGAGTTTGAGAGAGAAGCCAGAAAGGTATACTGAGGCACCAGCCTGGAACTGCTGCACCATTTATGGCGGATCGCTTAAATTCAAACAAGAAACTGAGGCACCAGAATGTAATTGCTGCTTGTGAAGTAGGAACAGGAGAACTTGAACAGGAAGCTGAGGCACCTGATTGTGGCCTTTAAGGTGAAACAGAAACGTTTTTGCAAGAAACAGAAACCGACTTCAGCTTCACAGAGTTGAAAGGAACGAAAACAGGTCCTCTGTTGCTCTGTTTCTGATTAACAGAACATTATGCCGTAATATATGTCCATACAGTAAATAAGAGTTTTATGGCTGCGAAGATCTAAAATCTAGAATGCAGTGTACATTCATAAATTTGGGAGGTGGCACTTCTGAAGGAGCACTGAAGATAGGGCTGTGTTTGTTTTGCTGTTAAGTTCATATCAGCCGTCATTCTCTGGAATTACTAATTTAACCTTAAATGTGAAATTAAATTTTTATTATTCATTTGACGCAAAATATAAAAAAGTTTTGCATAGACTTTTTTTGCTATATATATTAAATTCTGCAAATAGACAATACTTTGCACTAAAATGTGGAGGATGTGTGCTTATTGTCACAGAATTTACACCTGCATATTTAATCTCCCTCACGGTACCTGTAACACAACATTTTTATGTTTTTTACGCAGATAGATAGATCTAAGTCTCCCATGTCCTCCCGTTACGTTTTCAATGCATTAATTATCCATTATCCGTTAATTATGTTTTCAATGCACACAATCGCACTGTAGTTTTCATGTAAGTAGAGTCAATTTAAATGTATGTACTTAAAGATCTATTTTGCCCAAACACATCTATATGTGTGTATATATATTTATATTTTTTTTAATAGGTTGGAGAATTATTATTCAAGAATTGCAGTGGATAAATTGTGTTTGGGATCTTTTACCAGGCTTTGTTCAGATTGTCTGGAAATGGAAGGCGTGGTCGTGTTGGTGGTTAAAAAAAGTAAACATTTGGTATTGTGTTTTCCAAAGTCCATAACAAGTTCAGCAACATTGATCCAATACATTCATAACACACCTAAAGCCTCTTTCACCCTTTGCTTGTAATATGCCATAATAGATCTCTTTGACGTGAGCTGGCTTGTGTGGCTGCTTCATTGTGTGCCTCCAGCAAGAAAACCAGGAAAGCTGTCAAGAACTTGTCAAGCAGCTGAATTTCCTAGAAGTGCAATCAAGGCCTCAAACAGAATCAATGTTCTTTTTGAAGATTTGCACAAGTTGCCTGCAAACCAACTGTCTTGTGCTTGTTTGCATCTTTCTCTTCTGTCTTTGTGGCTATCCAGCCCTTGCTTTAGTGGATTGTCCTCTAAATCCCCCCTTAATCAGTGCTTATATGTAACAGTCTGATAGAATAGAGAAGTTCAGTTCTTGGGAAAACTGAACATTTTAATGTTTGACCCTCTAAACATCCTGTTACGTTTCATCTCAGCTTAACAACTTAATTGAACTAACATGTTAAAAAACATAAACCAGTGCATGGCATTGGGACAAAGAATTGAATGTGTGCCTATGCTTATTCTGCTCATGTTTTAATTTCTTGGACGAATTACTGTGCTCTAATGCAAATCATATTTCAGAGAATGGATCCAGTGATATAGGCTTTGTTGTTTCAGGTGCCCAAAGCTGGTGAGAACTTCATAAAGCTGTGTAAGAAAGGCTACTACGACGGGACAATATTTCACCGCTCCATTCGGAACTTCATGGTAAGAGAGATAGTGGCCCAGACGCTAAATTATAATAGATTGTTTTCTTATGATGTCACATCACTGCATTTCTGTGGTGTGAACTGCAAATGGAGGCCAGGAAGTAATGTTTTTACATAGGGGGCTTCAATACAAGCTCTCAGTGCCTGGAGTTTACTTGTGTATTGTTGCTTAAATCTGTTTGAACGAGAAACCACAAAGAGATTTTTATTGTAATTTTTAGTATAAATTGTTGTTCAAAAGGTAAAAACAAAAAATATGTCTGCCGTCAGGAGGAGGCTGAAGTCAGCTTTCTATCCTCCTGCTTATTGTCTGAATGTTCCAGTTCCACCTTAAATTGTAAGGTAAAATTTAAGGTTGGAACAGGAAAACTGCCCAATTGGGCGATGACCACGGTTGGGGTGAGTGGAGTATTGTATTTCGTACAGTTCTTCTGTGGATGTGCACTAGTGATAGATTTGAAACAGTAGCTACAGGCAAAACCACTAACACCTAAATTGGGGTTGACAGTTACACAAGAGATTACATGCAGATGCAATGAGCTCCCGTGATCCTGCAACTACAATTGTTAACATCGTGTAGAGTAGCACAGTACGGGCTTGCCTCCATGGCTTGCCTCCATTCTGGGACTTCGGGTTCAGTAACTTTCTTTTAAATCTATGGATATCGTATGCTTGTTGATTTTTGGTAGCGGTGTTGGCACACTGAATTATTTCTTGATGAATCATAATCTGATTGAATTGTAACATAAAAGATTTGTGCCTGTAATTGAACATATTATTGGTTCAGCATCTGATTTCCAGTTGCTGCAGCATCACATGCTGTCGCTGTGGATCTGTTGTTTTTCTGACCATCTAGATTTCACATCCCACGACATCTTGGGTGTCACAAGATCTAGTTTGCAGAAGCGGACTGTGTGTGTCACAGTAACTTCATGCATATGCGTGAATGTATTGGTGAAAGAGAACAGTTGGTCTGCTCCACATGTTTGCGTTTTGAGGAACCTAATCTTTCCGACTGAGCCTGCTTAAATTGTTTATGTTCTGTGTCTCCAGCTAAGTCTGTGACAGCTGGGCATGCAAACATGCGAGGCCAGTCGGCTTTGTGATTCATATCGACCCAGATGTATCATATGCAGTTATATGAGTAACTGGTTTTGCATTAAGCACATTTACAAAGCCTATCAGTTAATACATATGCAAATTCTCTGTTCTAGATTCAAGGAGGAGATCCCACAGGCACCGGTACAGGTAAAGAGAGGCTGCATTTCCTTCCACACTTGCACTTAAAGAATAGGTTGTTTACACAAATGCCCCAGCCGTTCGCTCCCAGGCTGATTGTTTGCCGTGGTTAACATTACAGCAGTGCTATTCCAAGTGACTTTTATGAAAATGTGGTGCTTCTGGATAAGTTACCGCTCCTGTACTTGAGCGCTGAGCAGCCGTGGGTGTAGAGGTAATTATACAGGTCATTTTGTTCGCGGCTTTGACGGAGGTCGGTTGCGAAGTGAGTCATAGCTCTAAATAAATCTTTTGTCAATAGCAGCTCGAACACTACTCACTATTAAACGATTTCTTAAGCAACTACTAACTGCTTATTAAGCATGCCGTAAAGCAGATACGACTTACAGGGGACTTAAAGAGGAGTTCTAATGATATTTCAAAATGTCTGTGTAGTTCAGTGGTTATAATGTAAACTAAGTAATAAGAGACTGGTTTTGTGTGAAGTGCTGAGTCAGAACAGTTCCTAATGGTGGTGACCGGAACCAGACACCTAAAGAGTGTAATGCCTCCAAAAAGTACATGAGTAGTAGATGAAGAGGTGATGAATCCACTGCCTCATGCCTGTGGCATGAAAGAAGCTTTTTTGCATAAGATGTGTTAGTTAAAAGCTATTCGTGATGGATGCAAGCATTGTAAGGTCATAAACTTCCCATAGAAAATTAAAAAAAATATAATTCCCACTATTAAAGTCATCAAGAGTGGTTTAATGGGAAATGTATTTTCTTTATAGCGGCGGTGATTGGAACTGTGGCTCTAAATATACCATCATCAAACTTACTTGAGGATATAAAATAAAGTAATAAAATAACTATATTTAAGCCCTTGGATCCCCAGTTCCAATCACCACCACTTTAAAGAAAATACAAGTTGGGACGTTTGTCTACACTGTATCATTTCCCATTAAACTACTCTAGATGACTTCGTTTACATCTCAACTATAAACTTTTGCAAAAAAACTGTATAGTCAACACACTATATAACAGAGGCCATTGTGCTTCTGCTAAAGTCTATTTTGAGTCAGTAGACTTTGTTCTGACAGGGAAATGTGTTGAAATTACTAGCTGCGGTAATGAACCTTACAGATGCGGCAGAGAAATTAGGCTGAAAAATTCTGCAGTGTTGTTTGAGATGTGTGGCAGCATGCCAGCGCACACTGTTGTTCTGGGAATAACTGTGTAATAAAGGAAGGCTGTTGAGGTGGTTGAGCTTAATCATAGAGATGATGCAGTGTAAGAGGATGCTTGTTTAGCTGAAGAACTGATGAGCAAAGACCTTCTACACAGTCCGGCACTCTATATATAGAGCTGGCGTCATTAAAAATGGACTAGCCTGGACCATGGAAGAGCCATCAAAGACTGGGTTTAGATGCAGACGCATAGAGATTATGTTCAAGTGTTGGTTGTGACATTGTGGGCACAACGCATCATTCCTTTACTGTAAGCACGACTTCTGCATTTGAAATTTGCTAACGAGCCTCTAACCAGTCAGTATTTGGTGTGTGCTTAGTCAGTACCAGATGTTCGCTGCATGTATCAAAATATTTACAATACAAGAAATATGTTTGTGCATGTGTTGGTGAAATATAGTGCAAGCCAATCTCTAACCCCATCACATTAAGGGTCTCCAAGGTGCTTTCAATATATTGTATGTGTATTGCTGATATTGAAACACCTCCAAAATTAGAACTTTACAAGAGAGGAGGACAATATACTTGAGTGGAGTATAAACACCTCCCATCCCCCAAATTAATTTAGCCATTTTTTGGGTCCGTTTATGCAGCATTAACCAAAAGATTGTACTGTTGTGCCTTAATTGCTTTTCTAAATGAATATCTTCCTCACCCGTCAACTGATTTCCTGATTCTATTTTTAATCATGTACTATATTTATTTAAAACTTGCTGATGTGATCACTCACCAACCCCACCAACAGGATTTCATGTGTTTGTAATTTGTGTATGTGTATACATTTGTAGTAAATTAAATGTATTTAGTGTCCTAGACTTCTCAGTGCCCTTAACAAATTTGTGCACACCACTTAATTTCCCTTACTGTTACTACTGTTATGTTCATGCAGCTAAACTGTGAAATCATTTAGGTTCCTTAACCTTTAACTTCGCAGCTAGCTAGCAAAGAAACAAACATTAGCAAATGTCACCCCAAGCTCTATACGTCCCATATAGAGCACTTCATGTTAATTGTACAGCATAAGTCTATAGGAAGCTCGTCTGGAGCACAAATGGCTCTGGTTTTGTATGCGGTGCACTGTTCGGAGTGTAGAAATAGTAATTTAATGACAGACATGGAGTCACACTACATGACTCACTGCACAGGGATTATGCAGCCATTTCAGATTCACCTGAGGTTAGAAAATTATTAGTCGTCTTAGTGTGGGCTCACATTCGCACATAGCAGCAGACGAGAGGTTCGCTTTCACTTTTGTTATTTGCCGCTCGCTGTAAAAGCATATCGTCGCTGTCCAATGTAAAACATGTATCACCATTTTGAGCTTTCGAAGTCATTTGAACACGCCAATGGTCGTTTACATTGTGTAAAAAATTTGTGATTAGCGGACCAATAGAAAGGCTCCAAAATGCTCAGGAAGAAATCTGGTTCCATTGACTTCCATTGAAAGTAAAGAAAGTTTTTGGTCTGTCCTGTGAAGTTGCAAGTTTGAAGATACTTGTTTTTGATTGGACAACGACGATATATGTAATGTGTTGTGGGTTTAGTGGTGAATGAAGATCAGCACTGTCCCACTAAATGACCTTCTCGATGCCAGTCCTGCTGCAAACCCATCCTGTGCAGAATAATAATGCAGTTCATTGTGGTTGCACTTGATGCCACCAGGACGCTTTGGTCTGTTGCAGTATCGTGTGCTTCAAGTATTTCAGAATCTTTGCAAGGCTCTGTTAAGCACACAGAAAAACACACAGATTATTTAAATTATCTTCACTATTATTGGTAAATTCTCAATTACAGTACTAGTACTAAACATTGAAATGTTGAAATTGTCCCTGTTTTATTCCCAGTATTGTTGTGTGTATGGATAGAGAGTTAGAGGAGTACATAGAATTAGAAACTAATAATTTCATACTTGATACTCTTGTTTTGGGACAAACCAACAGTCATACTTGCTAGCTAAGCAGTTTAATTTTAACATAATTGCATAAGTTTGTTTGCACTTAATTATTCTTTGAGGGTATGTTATGTAGAATCAAACCCTCTTTGCCAGTGTTGGTGCTTTGGGTGTTTTTTTATTGTGTTTAAAGAAGAAAGCTAGAATGGGTGGAGATGGCACTAAGTTTATTTCATTGGTGAGTATTATTGTGCCACCGTTGAGCAGAGATGAGTTAAGGCCCAAAGTCACTCCATATGTCTCTTATGCATATTCTCACACCTTCTGTAGCTTGTGCTGCTACAAGTGTGATTTTCTCAGCTTCAGTGGAACTGGAGTACAGATTAATCTCTCTGCTAGCACATGTATTACACCCTGCATGTGTCTGATGCATGTATCAAAAAAGAGCTTTTTATTTTTTTAATATTATTTTTAAGTTAGCGTTACAGGTCACATTCAGCATGGTTGCTCACATCGTCTCATAAAAAAACACAAATCTCATTTGGCTATTAAAATGTAATGACACTTGTGTCTCTAAAATATCATCTGATTACGTGGCCATGCACCAGAAGCCAGGGAAATACGATCTGAACTAATAACGTCATGTTTCATCTTCCCATCTGACTGCCGCACCTATCAAGGCTGAAAGACTGCTCGTAACTGAATGGGAAATCTGCTTTAGGTGGATGCATTTAAATGTATTGACTTTTGCGATATTACGGAAACAATGATTTTAAAACGGGCTGTTTATGAATTAAATGTATTTTTTTTATGTATGGATTTTAAATGTAATGTTTAGATCATTGCTGTCCCAAAAAAATGGGCAGCTATAAAATGAAAACTTTACAGGAGAGTGTGAAAACTTTTACATACTTTTAATAATGTAAGCTAAAGTAAATGAATCTTGCTCCTGGCAGTTCTGGAGCGCTTATGATAATCTGTTCATCCAGATTTTTTTCACACAGTATCAAGGGCAGCCTTGTTATTTTATTCAAACACTCTTATTTATTTAAAAAATAAAAATCATGAAAAATGTGTGTCATGATACGGGCCTTCTAACTCTTCATACCAGGGAGACCACTTTAATGAATGAAATTATGTTGAAACACAGTCATTTATTACTTTTATTTTCTTTCATAATTTAAAATTAACAGTGAGGTTAAACTAAACAGTGTATACACACACACACACACACACACACACACACGGTTTCTCTCGCTCATTTTCTCATTTACACACATGCAAACACTTGTGCAGGGTAACTCTATGGCAGCTTGGCAGTTGAAGGCTGAGAGGTGACCTTGGCTGGGCAGAAGTTTGTTCAGTAAGAGGAGCTTTTCTCTCTGCTTCAGTAGGCCTGAACCTACCTAATGGACTGGTGCACAGCTGTGCGTGAGACGATTCGTCTGTCTCTGTACACGTGTGTGTGTGTGTGTGTGTGTGTGTGTGTGTGTGTGTGTGTGTGTGTGAGAGAGAGTGAATGACGAGAGATTTGTTTGTGATTTTTGGCTATAAAATGTTTGTCTGATTGTGTGCACTTCCTGTTGTGTTGTGCTCTTTAACTTCTCCTGTACATCAGACAGTTTGGTGCATTTGATGCTTAATGTGACGAACAAACACCTACTTTGACAGCTTGACTCACATGTAAAACAACCACCCATCCACTAAACCTTTACTGCTGTGTGATGTGTTTGAATTAAGTAATATACACCAACGACCAGGTAATGATATCTCAAGCTTCTAAGACATTGGTTGAATATTTTTAGTCTGGCTGCTTTAAGTTTATGAAGAAAATCTTCAGGCTTTTCTACCCCTAGTCATGTAGCATGGTTACATTAATGTGCTGATCTCATTTGCTTTACCTATTTAGGGAATTGAGCTATGAAAAGCTATGAAAAGAAGTGTTGGATTTCAGTTTAAGTCTCTTTGTTTTGTTTTGGTTGGGTTTTTTGTTGTTTTTTTTTGTTTTTTTACTGCCTGACTGGTTCTCCCAGTTCTCCCAGACTGGTTCTCCCAGTATTGAATTAAAGTAGAATTGATGAAATGCCTTCAAAATACAGTTAAAAGCTATATTTGGTATAAAAGCTAGGTATAAATACGTAAAACTGTTGGGGTTAAGGAAATGGTGCTTGGTGCTAATATATGACGTCTCTGTGATTTTCGTTAAGTCTATAGCAGAAATTAACAGTTATATAACAGTTGTATTTGGCTGCTTATAGGATTACATTAAATGGTGCTATATAAAGAAAAGACTAACACATCTACTGGACCATCTTTTGGTTTATTTTTGAATCAGTACAGGTTGGGATGGCTTGTAGAGCTTAATTTCTTTATCTTTTGAAGTTGTATAAGGTTTATTTATATATTTTTTTTGCTATTTATTGGTAAATTATTGACTCGCTGAGCACTGAGAAAGCATATTGTTAAATGAGAAATGTGAATTCAAAAGCAGGAAAGCCACATTTTTTTCCTTCAGCATTAAATGGTGTCAGACTGTGTGCTCCTTTTAAACACTCTGAAATGACCTGTGGCAGGACCAGTACTTTTAATAGACTAATTAAATCCAGCATATCCTTTAAAAAGCGTCTAGCCGTTTTACATGCATTTGTGTAGTCATGTTAAAGTCCTACTGCCTAACTTGGGATACAAAAGAACATCCTTTATAATTCGCCCTTTGATAGCTGCACTGTGCTTTTTTAGCGAAACTGGTTAAACAATTATTTTCCGCCTTCTAGTAGTTTTTAAAGTCCTGTTCTTCTCTTTCAAGGCTGTGATGTGAAATCATTCTGTAGCAGATTGATATCCCAGACTTAAATGATATTATTCTACTTGGAGCTAAAGTTCTTTAGTCATTAGTTTTGATTATGGTTCATTAGGAAATGGTTCAACACATAATTGAATCTCAAATTTCATTATTTGATTATTTGCACAGTAGTGGAGCACAGACCGGAAATCTAATACAACCAGCTTTTTATGCTGTTTTTATGTCTGCAGCAGTTCAAGTGAGTCCATGCTTTATTAAATATTACAATCCCAATTTTAAAAGTTGTGATGTTTCATACAATGCTACTAAAAAGCAGTAAATAGTGAACTCTGTTTTACCTGTATTAAACTGCAAACACACAGAGTTCAATGTTTTACTCGATGATCTTCATTGGTTTTTGTAATATATTCCATTTGCAAGTTTCAAAATATGCGATGAAGCATATTTTCCACAGTGTTGCATCACCGTTCCTTTTCCACAGCATGTAATCATTCTTTAGGGGCACAAAGTGATGTAGGTTCAAAAATTGTTGGTTTTGGATTTTATTAAGGCAAACATTTTCAATGAGAGACAGTTCTAGACTGCAGCCAGATTCGTCCATGCTGTAGTAACATATCGTCGCTATCCAATGAAAAATATCTATTTGGTGTAATCTGGTTCCATTGACCATTTTTGGAATACTTGATTTTCATTGGACAGTGACGATATGCAGAATGTTTCTCGATTGTTGTGTTGAAATAAGCATGCAAGACAGCGTCTGGGAGGCAGCAAATCTTGTTCCAATATCACAATGTTCCTAGTCATAAATCGGTCCTGTCCCATGTTTTTTAAAAAACATATTGCTGGCATACATTTCTAATTTTGAGTATATATAGAGTTAAAAATCGTTGCATATGTTTTCTTTGGCTTTTTACTGATTTCCAGCACATTCTTTTCAATATAATGGAGAGATGGATCGTTCAGCGTTTTTGAGGCCGATTCCGATGGCCGATCACCTTTCAGCGCGATCGGCCGATAGTCGATACTGATCGAGGGCGGTGCTATATGCCACGGCAGGGATACATGTAGTTATTAGCGCAAGCAAGTCATGAAACATGGTAAACAAAATGAACTGTAAATAAACAAAGTAAAGCAAAAAATATCCCCAATACTGCGATCATTCAATTCAGACCCTTAATTTAAAACCAAAAAAGCTAATTAAATAAATGCAGTAAAAACTGCAGTCATTAAACACAGACTGTTATTTTAAACGACAATCTGTAATCATTAAATTTAGAATATTGAGTTGTTGCTGCTGTTCTGTTCGTACCGGTCAGATCTGGTCTGAACTGGGTTATTATCTGCTCTGGGTTGTTTGTTTTGTGTTAGCTACGCGTACTAGCTCTGCTGTTTGCTGATACTCACTGTATTTAGCCGCATGCAGTGTCTTTTTCTTGGTTCCCCATGAAACACGCTGGTTTTATATATTTAAAAACGTCCTGGATGAGTCTGCGTCACATACGGTAAACACTGTCAGACATGCTTTCTCTCAGCGCATGCTTTTCTTGTGACGCCGCTGCTTGTCTAAAACAAAAGGTTATGTATTTCCACCTAGCGGTTCAGATAGGAATTGCAGGGAGCTGGAATTACAGAAATTAGGCTCATTTTCTATAACAGAAACTATACCAAAAACAACGTTCCTAGCCAGAAGCAAAGTTTATTTTCTCCAGTTTAGGTAGGCGCTATACATACTTTGGTGTTGCGATACTTAAACAGGTTACTGGGAAAAAAGTGCAGCAATACTGATAAAAAGGATCTGTCATGGTGCAGTCTGTCTGTCTATTTGTAAAATTATTTTTTAAATTTATATATATATATATATATATATATAGAATTTTTTTTTTCCATAACATTCTCTCTCATTCACCCACAGACAGACACTACCCTAACCGCACACGTTTACGCACATCTCACTCTCCTGTCAAAACTGCTCTGGCCTTTGGGCCAGCTTACAGCCCACTGAACACAGAAGTGTGATTGCACTTACTGAATATGGCTTTGTATTCCCAGCAGTACAGAACACGGTTCGTTTTATGGCATGACTAAGAATGGCCTTGTTCTGGGAACATGCATTTTGGCTAATTTTAACATTTGTGAGTTAGCAGGCCTGATAATAGCATACACAAATGTGGTGAATTGGTGCAGTGCCGCAGTTTGGTAGTTTTTATTATTCAGAAACAGCCATGAGTAGTATTTTGTGCTTAAGTGACAGATGCTAGCTGTTTTTTTTCCTCCCCTTGTCCGTGGATGATGAGCTAGTATTAGCTTGTAAAGAAACAGAGAGTTATGGTTTCATAGATTTCACTTCTAGCTAAGGCAGCTAGAGTAGTTAGCCTAGATATAGCAGCTGTACCACCGCTGACTTCTCAATCACGTTCTTAACAACACATTTTTGGCAAGCACAAACGTTAAGGCACTAATGAGTGTAATGTTACACACTTAATCATAAACCTGAACAAGACTGCAGAAGACCTGAACAGTGACTTCATTATTCAAATACAGGCCAAGCGCAGAATACAGAACAGCACTTATGCACATCGTTACTATGTATTTTCTTAAAGTAAAGCTTATATGTTTTTAATATTTTATTAAAGCTTATATGTTGTTGTTGTTGTTATTGTTATTGTTATTGTTATTATATTATTATTATTGTTGTTGTTGTTGTTGTTATTTTTTTATTTAATTTTAATTTAATTTAATTTAATTTAATAGTCTGTGTTGTATTGTGGTGAAACCAAAATATTTTTTTTCTGCTTTGGCAGGACAATAAAGCTTTATTCTATTCTATTCTATTATATTGTATTATATTATATTATATTGTTTCTAGTTAGCTTAAAAGGTGTCAGCTGGGCTGGGCTGAAGTTAGGTGGGTCTGTGTCTGCCACTAACAGAAAGAGTACGGTTGAATGTGACCTACCTGCTTTTTGGACAAGTCAGCGAAGGCTGAGCGATGGTTCTCTTCTCTGCTGATGTGTTCAATATAATTTACCTTCCTCTGCCTTTGCCTGTTTCCTGTGCTGCCGTTTTTGCTTCCCCCTCAGTATAATACACATTTTCCTGAACTGTCAGTCTGTTCTCTTCATTTCAGGCATTTTAAGGGTTCTTGAGAGAACCAAATGCGTTCCCCTCAGAACACTTTTTGGAAACCTTTATTTTCACGGGCCGCTGATTAGGCAATATTCAGGAGATGTGCAGTCATCTACAAAAGTTACTTTTACTTCAGCATGAAAACAAGAACAAAATAGAATGCATGTTATAAACAGCCCAACAAATTTCATTATCACCCTCCTCACTCTTCACGTTATCCTCTTGGCTGTGTGAAAACTGTCTCTTTCACTTTGTTTTCTCGGCTAGTTTGATTTGCAGTGACAGGAATTTCATCCACTTCCTAGAATGTTTTTCCCCCCTCCCTTTTTTAATCAGGTCAGTGGCATGGGGGGTAGGAAATGTCAGCTAGGCCATAAATTATGCAGAAATGTCACCCGGGGAATGTTTGCAAGGGTGCCCAGCTTTTAAAAGGCAAATTGGTGAGCGGTAAACACAGTGTGGCGCCGGCAGCTGCTGAGCCGGCCAGTGAAAGCTCTGATCCAGGGTCAGCTGTCTTTATTAGCACGTTATCAGTTTCATCAGGATATGAAGCATGAAGTAATGGAAACGTTCACAGATACAACACATACTGTGCTTATTTAAGACTTTGGCCATTGTGGCTTAGTTTGTGTTGAACTTGATGATGAGTTTAGTTCTAATTGTTTGTTTTGAGTGGTTGTATCTGTTGACATGTGATCATCACACACACACACAAACACGCCAAGAGTGGATCCTCCTGCAGAGCTTCTAATTGGAATGGATGGCGAGTTAATTAGACCAGCAGCTTCAGGGGTCTGTAGAGTGGGGTTTTGTTTATTATGTCTGTTGGGGTTCTTCAACATACAGATGTTTTGTTTGAAAGGTAGGGTTGTCAGTACTGCTGATGGTAGCGATCAAGTGCTCTTGTCAATGTAAATTTTATTACAACACATTGACTGGCATGGTGGTGGTAGCGTGTTACTGTGTGTTGCACTGGTACAGGGGGATCAGACGTGCCTCTGGAGTGTTTAAGCACCTCAGTGTCACCGCTGGACTGAGAATAGTCCATCTACCAGTTATATACCGCCAACAAAGCACTAGAGAATAACCAAAATCATCATATATCATATCAAGAGATATCATCTTTGGCTTTACTGCTGCGAGGTGGATCAGCAATGTAAGTGTGTCAAAAAGAGTGGACAGTGAGTGGACACAGTGTTTAAAACTGAGCCACAACCAGCGTACTAGCCCAACACACACTAAGGGTGTGTCTCAAAACCTAGTGAGGGTCTACACAGGCAGCATTTTACATCATAGTATGCGCTCCTGACACGTAGACTGTCCCAATTCTTACATACCTTAAACATGCTGTCTACTGAGGAACCTTATTTAGACCTGATTTTAAGGAAGTATTGAACGCTTCCTCAGCCGCTAAGACAATCCCATGATGCAATGCAGGCAAATCTATGATTTTAAAATGTAAGTTATTTAGATTCTCTCTGGTGTTTTAATGTGTTTCTTGTCATATAATCACACAAAACAGTGTTTTGTTTTGGTTTTTTTTGCGACTTTGTAATGAGTCGCTGACCATTTTGCAGTTTTATACCTAAGCGATTGTATTGGATACCAGCCGGTAGCTTAGCAACCAGCTAAACCAACGGTCGCGTGCAGTGGGCGGGAACAAGCCGTGACGCAGCTGCTCTCTAACTAGAGCGTCTCAATAATCTGTGTTATGAGGAGAGAGGTCAGAGAGAACGCTGCCTACCTAGTCAGTGCCTACTTACACACTCACTAGGTTTTTAACACACCCTAAGACATCACCACCACCGTGTCACTGCTGTGCTGAGAATGATCTGACACATAAATAATACCTGCTCTCTCCAGTGGTGCTGCTGTGCTCCTGACCACTGAAGAACAGGCTGAAATGTAAAATGCAGAGAAACAGAAGGACTGCAGTGACCCGGTGGTGGTGTGTTAGTGTGGGCTGTGCTGGTATGAGTGGATCAGACACACCAGTGTTGCTGGAGCTTTTTTTAACAGTGTCCACTCTATTAGACATGTTCACCCTGCGGGTCCACTGTGTAGATGTAAAGTCAGATACAGTAGCTCATCTGTTGCTGCACAGTTTGTGTTGTTCTCTCTCTGTGGTCACTGTTGGCTGTATGTTGCCAGTTGATGGACTATTCTCAGTCCAGCAGTGACACTAAGGTGTTCAAACGCTCTGACAACACTGCTGTGTCTGATCCACTCATACCGGCGCAACGCACACTAACACGCGTTAGTGTCCCTGCAGTGCTGAGAATGATTACTTGGATTTGTTGAATTCCTTCCCCAGCACTCTTTAACCCTTTCCAGACATCTCACAGCAGCTCAGCATTATTTGTAGTCATTATAATCCCTGGCGTGACTTCTTCAGTGTTTCACTATGTTTAATAAAGTGTGTTGGTACTTGAAAAACCCTGCATTTAATCAGCTGTTTAGAAAGAAAACACTAATATTAGAGTAAATAAAAATAACGTTTCCCTCTTGCTGTCCTCTGGCGTGGATAAAACAAATGTGTTCTGTTACGGTTAATGCTGGAACTTTGTCTTCTGTCTCTGTTTTTTTTGGGGTGGGGGGTTGCCCTGCAGTGATCATTTGCATTTGCAACATTAAGTTTTATGGCGTTTGTCACAGCTATCAAACTTAATGTGTCACTGATATTTTATTATAGCAAATAAAATCTACATCTCTCAATCATTTTGAGCTTATTATTATTTTTGTGGGTATTTTATTGCTAGGCAACAACAAAAACCATAAAAGCAATTGTCTGTAAAGCACCGCTGTTAATATTGGTATGTGTTATTGTCTGTCATCCACCACTGTTTATGACAAGAAAATGACCCCCCTTCAGGGATAACTAGACCTTTCCATGTTCCTTTCCATTTTGATTTTTTTTTTTCATTTCATTTTATTTTTCCTTTTAATTCTTCACACTCATTTCTCACTGTCTTGCCCAACATACTCCCTCCTGTCTTTTCTTCTCCGTACCAGGTGGAGAGTCGTACTGGGGAAAGCCATTTAAGGACGAGTTCAAGCCCAATCTTTCTCACACTGGCCGCGGAGTGCTTAGCATGGCTAACTCGGGACCAAACACCAATAAGTCTCAGTTGTGAGTGTTTTTATTCCAGCCAGGATCCGCCTGCGGGTCCAGACTTTTATTACACGCTTCTGTGGGTTAAGAATAACTTGTTTACTTCGCTTTCTGTTTACTTTCTGAATAATAAGCTTTAAGATGTAATAGGCCTGGGATTTTAAGGGCGTAAGCGTGGGCAAAAAAAACAGCCCCCTGATACATGAATTATATGTATTGCAACATTTTGTTGCAAAAAAAATAAAAATAAAAAAATCATACAATAAAAAAAATCTGAATAACATGGTTGTACTGGGCTGACATTCAGTCAGCTGCTTGTCACTATGTTGTTTATGCAGTTACTATGCAGTGATTGTTGTTGAAGTGCTCTGTGGTTGGTTTTCATCTGTCCATTTATTTATTTATTTATTTTATTATTTATTAGTTATTTATTGCAGCTGCTCAGCCTACTAGAGATATGTCTTCTCAGAAAAAGCATATTTTGGCAGTTTTGTGCAAATTGAATGCACAATGCATGTTTTGCATTGAATGCATGTTTATTTGCTCAGTTATTCAAATTTAACTAACGTTACACTTTATATTAAAAGTTAAATGCAGAAAGTAAATAGAAATTGTTCATTAAAATCTGCAGAGAAGTTCCAGTTTGATCTGTGTTAGGGATATTACAGGTTTTTTCTTACTTACAATCAACAAATACTTTCATTTCATCTGTGACTGTATCATGATAACGACAACAGGTCATCATAGTCACTTCAGATCATTCTAAAAGCATTCTAAAATGTCTTGTCATGACTTATTAAACTTTCCCATTACTGTTTTTTTTATTTATGTTTTTATTCCACAGCTTTATAACCTTCCGTTCGTGCACATACCTGGACCGTAAACACACTGTATTTGGCAGGTAATTATTACATTTTTTTCTTGGTTACTATTGAATTATGTTTATGTTTGACTTTTCTTCCTATCATGTATGTGTAAGATCAATATGAGTGGATACTGTGCATGTGTGTGTTCACATGGCTTTGATAATATATACACTGTGTGTCTGTCTGTCTGTCTGTCTGTCTGTCTGTCTGTCTGTGTGTGTGTGTGTGTGTGTGTGTGTGTGTGTGTGTGTGTGTGTGTGTGTGTGTGTGTACGTGCACTGTGTGCCTTTGTGCGTGTGCTGCTTAGTGTCTGAGTCAGTGGTTAATGTCATGTTTGCAGTCCTCACTGTGTAAAACTTATCCTAGACGAAGGCATGTCTACTCTTCAGCCAGAACATTCCAGAAAACCATAAAACACACACACACACAAAGTCTTGCCCATTTGGCAATGAGCTGTAATCCTTGTGCTCTAGCTGAGGAATTCAGAGGCTTGTCAGCATAAGGCTAAACCAACAAGTCCTGTTCAAACACACGCACACACACATGCATCAGAACATATGTCAGATAAATGTTATGTAAGTGGAGGTAACTGAATGTAGTGGAATGTCATGTATGTGTTATATATGCAATTACATTACTCTGTAAATATTGAGCGCCAGCCTTTATTTTCTTTACATTTTCAGTCAGAACAACTGCTAAGCGTTCATTTTTCTTTCGTTAGAGTCCAAAAAAGTGAACAAGTAAGGCATATATTTAACTTACAATGAGATGATCTGCACCAGGAATGAGAATTTCTGCTTTTTCAGTCTTTTCAGTCTTTTCATGCTGAATCTTTATTTTTGTTGCACATGCTATTTCTTTCAGAAGACTTGCTTTCCTGTACATCCAGAAATCTACAGGAATATTTTTCCACACCTCCAAAATTCAGTCTTTATGCTTAGCGTTAGATAGTTTTCTGCATTCATTTAATCCGTATCTGTACGCGGTCTCTACTCTAAAGGAAACTGATATGGATTAAATGGATCAGTGCCACCGGAAATCGCAGAGGCCAATAACTCGAGCAAGACACAATGTCCGCTTCTCTCATTGGAAATATGAGTGAAAATAATTTTCTGGCCTCGCAGAGCCACACTGCCTCTTTCATCTCTTTTGTGATTTCTACTTTATTGCAGCCTCCTCCGTCATCGCCCTGTTTGTTGGCGGCAGAAACTTTTGACTGTCAACTGCCGTCTTTGTTTAACATCCATGCGAGTGTAAAGGGCACGTGGAAGCATGTGGGCAGTGAATTTGAAATGGATTTATTCAGTTTTATATGTAAAGAGAGAATACATGATCTTTTGAATGTCTGTTGCATTTTCTGCTTCTCATGATCCGAGTAATCTCAAACACATTCAGCGACAATGAGAGACACTGGAGTAGAGTTGAGTTGTCTTCTCACAGTGGAAGGATGGACAGGAACATCTGTGGATATTTTCAGATCTGAAGCACAAGTGCTGCTTGACTTTTCTCCTCTCTGTCTAGAAGGTTCTGTTTATCTGATGAGGGTTGTTTTGGTGGTCTATTAGGCCTTTTGCAGTTGGTTGTCCCCTTTGTTTTTGTATCTTACTATCAATAAAATCAATAGTACAATAATATAATATAATATAGTTTTTTCCACTTATGTTCCCAACCATATTTTGCATATGTGCACATCTACACCTTTAAACCTATCAGATATGTAGATTGACTCTTGTACATACAAACACACAACCAATTAAATCCCACACTCAAACACACACACCCCTTAACCCACTGTTTAAGGACTTTCTGTAGACCCCAACTCTTCTCATAAAGAAAATCACAGAGGCCCTAGAGGAGCAACTAGTAAATGGAAAAGAGGTCTGTATGTCTGAGGAGAAATAATAATTTTAAATTGTTATACTGTCCAAATATTTTACTGTGTACTTTTTACACAGTACAGATATTTTTGTGTATATAATGACAATACAGACAATAAAGTTACTTTTCATATTTATCTAATGATACAAATCTTCTTTAGTGTGTTTTGCATGTGGGATAAAACAACTTAGAGGCTAAGATTACACCCAGATTTCATAGCTCAGGTTTGGTATATAAAACTAAAGAGCTGAGCTGCTCATTAAGCATTTTCCTCTAAATTTGAGTAACACAAATCAGTATTTAGGCATTTTCCTGATCCATTTTGTGTTTGAGAAATATCTAACACTGGTAAGTGGTACGTCTGGTAACAGAGTCTTGATTTTCAGATGGACTGGAAATGTGTAAGGCCCTAAAACTGACTCTTGTGGGACTCCACAAGAGTTGTTACCATTTCCTGTGAAACCATGATTCATTAAAAGCAGATATAAACAGTATATGTCATCATCGTATGAAAAACCTAATGACCTATTTTGTTTCCTTTTTCATTTTTACTGTTTGAAAACATCCACTCAGTATAAACCAACATTTCGTGATGAATGGACGAGCGGAAATGGTCTGAAATGACCTCACAAAGTCAGGAATGTTTTTTTCTTTCTCCTGTACAGTTACTATCTCAGAGACGGCAGGTTGTTTGGACAGTGATGATATGTTATGGCTTGCTGGTATTAAACAGGGTAGTGAAAGCAATCAGTGTAGACTAAACTTAAAAATGAAAGCACTAACTGTGAAATATGCTGTGCGTAGTAAAACGCAGGGTGATGTTATCCCCTGACCTTTTGGTTTCTATCAGTGTTTAATCTCATGGAGATCTTAGCTGTTTTCAGGAAGCGTTTCTACCTCTTTCTACAGACTGTGTTTTCCAGATAAGATGTTTATGTTGATGGTTTGTCTGTCTCGCTGACCTTTGCTTTGGTTTTTGTTTTCCTCCAGCATCCTTAACCACACAGTAAGATTTCTGCTAGTTCTTGGCTAGCTATTTTTTAGCTTCTAAGTGTCTAGTGCAGGTGTATTTAATTAGAGTTCAGTAAGGTCCAGTTTTTTTTTTCCTCAGGCCAAGGTCCGGACCATCATCATTTCTAACTTTCAGTGGCGTATCCTGTATACTAAAGTAGCCTAGTATCAGCATCTTATACCATCAGCACCTGAAAGACCAACACATCACACATACCATTCAGTACATTTCAGTATATTTACTGTTTAAATACAGCACTGAATTAATTATTTGTAAAACTTAAATAGATATTGTTTCCTCATCTCAAGTAAAAACAAGGGCTATGTTAAGAACAACAGAATGCTTTTGAAAAAAGTGCATCTTAAAGTGCTTATTTATAGAAAAAGTAAATAAAACGTACGTCTTTTCGTTAACTCTGTTTTACAAGTTGACCTGTTGGTTTGGATCTGCCCGTGGGAGGAATAAACATCTATGTTTCGGTCGTTCCTGGTTAAAAAGTCATTTTTCGGCGTCAACTTTTTTTTTTGAGCACATTATTCTCTCCAACTTGCTTTAATCTCCGTCTGCTGCTTCTTATTTCTTACCTCGCCTGTGAATCTGCACAGATCTGATTGGCTGAGGAGTGCCTTTGGTAATCTTACAACACACGTGATTGGTCTGTGAGTTTACTGCGCCGCAAAGCCCATATACTGTGAAGACAAGAAAAATAAACACAGTCAACGTTAAATGCTTCTCTGTAGTTTATCAGTTTGGGTCTGCATTAGACAACATCTGGGTCCGAACTCTGACCACGGGCCGCCTATTAGTGACCTCTGGTCTAGTGGATGTTGACAGAATTCCTCCAAGCTGTCATCATGGATGTGAATTATTAAATTGTGTGCGTTATCAGGTTTATAAATGTGTTCTTTCAAAGTGCTTCTGTTTTCCAATGTTTTCCAGCTTTTATAGAACATTGAAAAAGTCCCTTTTGACCTGATGAGCAACTGCAGTGCAGAATGCATACATTTTACATTTATTTGCATGAATTAGTTATATTATGCATGATTTACAAGTCACTACATAGGGTTGAGTTTCGAGTTTATACTGCTACTCTACTGAACTAGACCACAATTATGGGGCTAATCGAAGGTTAAAACCAGCAGTAACATCAAATTAGCAAGCGTAATGCTACCCCAGTGTGTCATAACACTTTCATACTCTAGTTGTATGTATGTGTGGTTTGCAGTTAACAATGCTCTGGAAATTTGAGTATGTTGATAAAACCTGCTACAAAGGTTTGACTGAGTAGGAGTTTTGCCAGCCCGGCAGCAGTTGCTCCGAAAATCATGGGCCACTATTCATGGGTCAAGCCCCGTTCACTATGATATTGGGAAAATATCATAATCTTTTAGCACATGAGCTCTTACATGAGCTCTTCTGTGTGTGACTGCGATGTGTTATTTCAAAACCGTCATGATCTGTCTCTTTTTTCTCCCCTCAGAGTGGTGGGTGGGTTTGAGGCCCTCACAGCCATGGAGAACGTTGAGAGTGATCCTAAAACAGACAAGCCGAAGGTATTAAAGCAGTTTCTCACATGCACTGTAACGTTGCTCATAAATTCATCTCTCTGAAAGGTGCCAGTCAGAAAAGCCATTAATAAATAGTGGCAAGCCTTTTTTTACGCTTAATGCATGCCTCGCAGCCGTTCATCATTCCTCTCCTGCTGTTCTCCTTCATATTTCTCCGCCACTGTTTGAATCCCCAGAGGAGCTGAACTGACTCATGCAGTAGAGCTTTTGCCATGAAAGAGGATTTCTCCTGGGATTTCCCCCCAAACTCACAAGCTAGCGGAGCTGAATTCTCTCCCCGCTTTCATTTTAATTTATTTATTTCTTTACCCATCCATCCATTCATTCTGTCTTTCCCCTCTCCGTTCTCCTCTGTCTCCACCAAACATAGTGATGAACGTTCTGTAGTACTTTTATACTTCTCATCCTTTTATTCCAAACAGCTGAAAGTGCTTGCCAACGCACACTCTTTTGAGGTTCAGTACCTCCGAGTATTAGAATAACTGTGGGCTTTTTATGTAAGCAGGTTACTGTAGAGAGTTTGTACTAAAGGCAGGCTGTTGTGTGGATCACAGGGATTTTTGTCTTTGGAAAAAGCCTCAGTTCTTAGAAAGTTCGTACACATACGGAGCCGTTTCTTCTGGAAAATTGGACCACTTTACGGACAAACGATGGCCATAATCAGGCTGAACAGCTGGTAGAAGGTAATTTAGATTTAAAGGGCCCTTCTTGTGGCCAGCCAGGATTTCTCTTCCTCTTTTAACTAAAGAAGTTTGTGAAGTAAAATATAAACATTGTTAAAGTTTCTATCCTGTCCATATGATAGAAATGAATGTGTTGTTTTTGTGATGTCACAGATATAGACAGATAGATTTACATATATCAACACATTCAGCCTATAGTAGTATAGCTCCATTCATTCATGTTGCATTTAAAAGGAGTATTTTAGCCTGGCTTTTGATTTTGGTGCAAAACAGTGCGTCCAATCAGATCAGAGGTCATTTACATATTAGTTTTAAAGGCACAGTAACAAAAGCTGCCTGTTTAATAGAGTTGTAATAGAGTTGTAGAACATGTAACACTAAAACTTGTAAAATGTGAAAGAGCTGTTTTGTGTTTGACTTTACAAATAGATTCAGCAAGAATTCAGAGCTTTTTACAAGAAAGAAAAGAAAAAAAAGAAAAGCAAATTGATTACTCAAGACTGAAGTTAGCTTCCTGTTCACATTTTCCCATCCCACCTTAAATGGTACAACAGTTATTATAAGACCTGAGGCCCTGGAATGTCACTTCTGCACCATTTAAGGTGGATTGGGAACATTCGATTGAGACGTTTATTACAGCTACATATAGACTGCTGCAATACTGTTGTTAGCAATGTAAGATTAGGAGGTGTAGATTAGAAAGTTAGGACTGTACATTCTTGCGTTTATTAGATTAGGCAGACAATCCCTTGTGTAATTTGCAGTTTCGGCGTTTCCCGTAATAAACACAGCCTTGTTACTGAATGTTTTCTCACTGAGTTTTTGTCTGACTGAGGAGGAAAAGTGACGCTAGTGCATGCCGTCTATTCAAAGGGAGAATGAAAGGTTTGAAAATGACCATTTTTGGTAAAACCATTCAAATGTCATACTTAAGCCGTACGGAAAAACTATTGCAAGAAAAATGTAGGACGTGGGATACCACTTATCCATACTGTCTATATATGGAAACTAAGCTCCAAAATATGGCCCATTTTGGATCCATTGTTTTTGTGATGTCACAAATGCAACACATTTACATATATCTGTCTATTTAGCCTACAGCTGTTTATCTCTGCCAGTTAATATGAAAGGTTTTAGTTTTTAGGTTTTAGTGTTCAAGGATTCAAGGAGACTTTGTCCTTCACAACACATGTGGTACATGAGATGGAATGAAATTTAGTACCCAAGGTCCCAGTTTCCCCCAATTACAAGTATCCAGTATAAAATCTAAAAGAGAAGGAAATACAAGAAATAAAATATTAATATAAAAAGTAGCAGCAACATGGATCACGGGTGTAGGTCCAGTATATAGTGCAGTGTTATGATAGCAGAAATGTTCCAGTTTGAGACACAGTAGAGTGCAGCTTAGATTGGATTTGAGCTCATTTATATATATCAGTCTTAAAGGTACAGTAACATGGGCAGCCTGTTTAATTGTAAGGGATAAAGAGAGGTTGGAAACATGAATTCTGTTTTTAGGTCTTCTAGTGCTCATAGGATTACTAGAGCACGCATGTCTAGAGCAGTGATGTAGTTTATAAAATAACTTTTATTGATCTCTATATTAAATTAATAACTACAGTACACTACAGTATGTGCAGGTTTAGGTTTAGTTACCATGACCTTGTTTTCATCTGGTGTCTCCAATACATTATGTACCTCTCCAGTGTGAGTGTGCCTACCAGCACGCATGCCCCAGTTCAATAAAAGGGCTTTTCTCATTTATATAGGACATTACATTCTTCAAAGACGACAGCTGTAATCCTCCTAAAACCCCAGATTGATTTGTGATATTTTTTTTCTTGTCTCTCTTTCTGTGTCTCTGTTTCTCTCTTTCACGCTCTCTCTGTTCCCAGGCTGAGATTAAGCTGATAAGTACTACAGTGTTTGTGGATCCTTATGAGGAGGCAGATGCACAGGTGCGTTTGTGTGTGGGGGGGGTTTTGGCACATGAGCGCTGGATGACTGTAGTGATCTGTATGTAGCTGTGTGAGTGATGTATTATAGTGTATGTGGGGGTTTGTACTAGGAATACACGAGATTGCTAAAATAGCATTGTTGCAGTTGTAGTCAAGTCAAGTTTATTTATATGGCGCTTTTTACAACAATGTTGTCTCAAAGCAGCTTTACAGCGTTTTGAAAACGGACAGTTACAACATATATCCCCCAGTGAGCAAGCCAGAGGCAACAGTGGCAAGAAAAACCTCCCTCAGACTGGAGGTAGAAACCTTGGCAGGAACCAGACTCACAAGGGGAGACCCATCCTCCTCTGGTCAAACAATATTTACAGTTTGAACTAAATACCAAAGAAAGGAGCCTCTGTTTGAACATTCACAATATACTTTTTACCCACAGAAAGTAACCGCGCAACTGTTGTATAGTCGAAGGGAAAGTTATTTAGTGTGAAATGCAGCATTCTGCAGAAACTCCGACTCTTGCTTACATGGTTCACAGTTGTGGTGGTTGGTGGTGAAAGTCATTTAATCCCTCTTAAAGCTCCCTAACAGAAACCAATCACAAAAGAATTGTTACACATTTGCTACCTGACACCTGAGACACTGGTGCACCGTAGTTTTGAGAGAAGGTTTTGACCTATGATTGTATTTTAAGCTTGCGTGCTGTATAAGTGGGAAAGAGTCTTTTGAGATAATGACTTGCACATGCTATCATGATAGTAACTTTGTGCAGGGTTTTGTATCTCTCTGGTCTCTCTGTACTCTAACCTGGATGTGTATTGAACTAGGAAGGAGAGCTTTATATTTTTTTATTTTTATACTAATATGTGTGGCTTGTTCATGTACACAATTTGCTAATATTACAGGATAAGATGAAATGTGTTAAACCAAGCTAATCAACTAATATAATATCATACAAAAGTTTGTGGATGCATGATACAGATCGGTTTGAGGCATAATGAAAATATAATGAAGATGTTTGTGTGTTACAGCCTTATAAATTGAGCAATAATGAAAATAATGGAAAAATATTAACTTATATATTAGCTTAAACATTTTTCTTGCACATGGTGTATGTACAACATTTAAAAGCTCAGGCTGGTTGTAGTGGTGTGGCTAAATATCATGTTAAGAAAGGAAGAACTTGGCTAGCTGACATGGAACCCAGGAAAAAACAGCCAAGCTTTAGATATGGTTTACCCTTTGATTGGTGAGCGTTGAGAGCAGACAGAGGAGTCCATTTATTAAAAACAAACTGATCAGTTGTTCTAATTTTCTTTTAGCTAGTGTGGGTTTAAATCATGATGTGAGGCTAGAGCTTAGCTTATTCGTGCAGTTTAACATTAGATGAGTGGCAGCCATTGTGCTCTACAGGAGGAAAGTATGTTCTGCTTTGTGAATGATGTGATAATGTACTTGGCTTATCGAGGTAACATTGACAACAGAGGAATATACTTCAGCTATCATACTTCAGCTGCACTGCACTACTTCAGTTCTCAGTCAAGGCACTCGTGTTTGGTACAGCAGGAAAGCACTGAGCTGCCAGTTTATTAGGTATACATACCTTGTATGTTGTATTGATTACTTAATCTAGTGTACCTTCTAAACACCGGCTTTAGTACCAGATTACTATAACATTGTGAAATTAACTTTTAAGAAGTTAAAAAATTTTGCACTAATGTTTGACAGTATCAACTATTTTCGTTAGGCTTGGGTGACCCTGAACCTCATTTTACTGACATTGATCTTAAAGAACAGTCATATAAAATGCAACTATTATACGTGCTGCCCAGCTCGCACAGTCTGAGGGCAAAAGAAGGCTCAGGACCCACCAAGGTCCATCTGCAAGGGGAACAGCGCAATTACTAACCAATATACTGTGCATATGAGCATGTTCTAGGTTCTTTCGGTGTGTGTGTGTGTGTGTGTGTGTGTGTGTGTGTGTGTGTGTGTGTGTGTGTGTGTGTGTGTGTGTGTGTGTGTGTGTGTGTGCGTGCATGCGTGTGCTTGTAATTGATATTGTTATTTGTGTGTGCTGATGCTGTAGATTGCAGCTGAGCGGGAAAAGGAAGCTCAGAAGCAGGAAGAAGAGAGAGCTCAGTGCTCGTCCACTCTCAGCAAAGCGAAATCTGACCAACCACCCAAAGCCTACAGAGCCGGGGTCGGCAAATATATCAACATGGCGGCCGCGTGAGTTCTCATACACATGCGCTCACTCACACACCCAAGCACACATCCTGTAATGAGGTTCACTCAAGCAGGTGACAGTAAATGTAGGAGTAGAGTAACTGAAGACAAGACAGGGCCAGTTCTGCATGGCTGACATCTTCATCGTTATGTGAGTACAAAGAATATTTCACAGCTGCTTCCAAAGGGGCTCAGCTTATACGACTTTCCAGTCAGAGTCAGTTTTATAGATTATTTATTTGAATGAGGGAAAAACTGTTGAATTTCAAGTTTCCATCACTTTTCAGGGCACGCTACTCTCTCATTTTGTTTGACTAGAAGTGGATGCGACTGGATTAGTAGTTGAGAGTGTGATCAATATGGTGTCTGTGTGTGTGTGTGTGTGTGTGTGTGTGTGTGTGAGAGAGAGAGAGTGTGTAGACGTGTGGACATTTGTGGGTCGTAATACTGCTCAGTGGGGTACAGGATATGAGCAAAGCTCACTGCGGAAGCTGTGGGACATCAGTATAATTATCCCGCTCCCTTCCCACCCCCGCCATCCTCCCCACTCCCTGATTTCTGTCTCTCTTACACATGCATGTAGACACACACACACACACACACACACACTGTACAAGAGCAAGGACCCATCACACATTCACTGCATCATTCTCGCTGTCATATGCAATCAGACACCCCTACTGTTTGTGCGTAAACTGGTCTATCTCTCACTCACACCAGCCGGTATGAGACCGTAGCAACTTCATCACACACACATGCACACACACAAGGCTTTCACACATAAGCTATGTTTCCCTTTTGTAATGTGTTTGCACACTCATGCTTTGCTAGGTTCAGTGCTCATTCTTCTTGTTTTTTATTCTTAGAAAACATGACAACCTTTATTCTCCAAATGCATTAATACATGTTGAATGGTTTTTGGTCCTAACACTCTTTATTTTTTTTTATTTAGTTTATATATACAGTAATGTATAAAAGTCTGGTTATAACAGCGTTTTGTCTCAGAGAAATCATTGTAGTAAGGAGGGCAATCACTAATAAGCCTATTGAATGGTGCAGTAGCTAAAGACTAAGTAACCACAGTCCTACTTTTTAAGGTAACAAGCACAGATTGTCTGAGGCAAATCATAGGGGTGTTTGGTTACTACTTACCTAGCTCAGAGTATTCTACACTAAAGGGTAGAGCTGCAACATTATATAATGATTTGACCATGACTTTAAAATCATTTTAATGGTAAACTGACTGTCACTGCCACTCCAGGCCCACATCATCCATCCATCTTTAGATGGGTTTTCAGCTTGCTATACAAAGTAGTAAGCCCAGTATTCCCAGCATGGACATCATGGCAGAGGCTGCAAAAAGACCGAAAAAGGAGTTGTTGGAGGAAGCAAGGAAGACAAAGAGAGAGTGACCAAGCAGAGAGTAAATCTCAGGCGTGCTTTTACCTGTTGGTGAGAGCTATGAGAGAAAAACGTATGCAAGACAGGCTCACAGCTGACAGAAAAACAATAAATATCCGTCAGCAGAGTGTGCGTCTCTGCCAATCTCATTCATTAAAGACTGCTACGTAGGCTGTAACCTTACATGTATCTTATGTGTCATCCCTGTCTCAAGTCATCTACGCTTATTGCAAATTAATTCATGTTACACTAAAAAGTTTGGTCAATCTTTATGAACCTCAGACCAAAGAAAAGTTTAAACATTTGAAACTTTTTTTCTGTAATATTGTTTTCATGTGTGTGCACATCATGTAGGTATATGGATGCTACGGATTACACTTGCAATTTTGGCTGTATCCAAAAGGCAGTAATATTCTGTATTTTTTCAGCTTGTCAAACTCGAACCACGATTTGTTTGAGTTTATGAGTTTATGACAGTTGTGTAAAATCAAATTACTCTTCGCAACTGTGGAGGACCCCAAGAGGAAAAATAGCAATTCTCACATGAAGCTGCTTTAATGGAGAATTCTAAAACAAGGTCTTTCAGAGTGATTTCATGTGGAATACACTGTTCACCGAAGTGCTTACAGTGCTGGTGATGGGCGCCAGACGTCTGATAAATTTAATGCCTCCAACAGCTTTCTTTATATTTTTATATATATATATATATATATATATATATATATATATATATACACACACAAACAAACTGGTTACAAGCACACTGCCTGATGATGTCTGAGAGAGATATTGTTTGACAGTTTGGCCCTGAAATGTATAATTTTTAATTTTCACTGGTGGTTTTGAATAGGAAATCAAATTAACTATATGTTTGCATAATAGGCATTGTGTTCCTTTTACTAAAACTTGAGTCTTTAAGTTGCTCTAAAACAAACTGTTTTATGTTAAACTTCCCGAATGCCTTTGTTTATTTCTCATTGACTAAAATATGGAGGAGTTTTAAGATTTGGCAGACATTCCCACAGTCTGCAGGCTAAAGATGTTTTTTTGCTGTATTTTAAAGTTCAGTGGCAGCGTGCAGCCATGTAAATGTTACCAGGATAGAAAATGGGTGATGGCTCAGAAGGAGCTTTGTCAGTCTCTCTTTATTTACAGTGGAATAAAATGCGAAGAGCACAAGAACGTATTTACTTCATTAGCGTTTTTGACTAACGTATGTAAGAGTTGGACAGTCAGTTGAAAATAGTGATTGTATGGCATAACTGTAATCTACAGATCACTTAATGTTTTTTTTGTGTTTGTGTTTGTTCAGTAAGCGCACGGCAGGAGAAGAGGACTCCAAACCTTCCACCAGTGAAAGTGCAGCTAAAAAACCCAAAGGCAGGACGGGCTTCGGAGACTTCAGCTCCTGGTAGACCATCTGCTGTGACCACTGTAATGTTATGGACTCTTCCCTCTTCTCTCTGTTCTCAGCCATTTTGGTATGAATTAATAGTTTTAGATGAGCTTTAGTTCAGCTGTTTTTTTCTTTTCTTTTTGTAAACAGCCCCTGCAGTGTAATTCCTTTATTTGTTTTTGCAAGAATAAATGTTTTCTTAAATCCTGGTGCATTCTTGCCTTGTGTATAGTTTTTTATTTATGTCATTTTTTTAAATGATTAGTTTGACACTACATAAATTATGAGGATCAATATTAATTTCTGCTCCACCCTGAGGGGTTTTTAGTGTTATGTTAGAGCTAGGCTATGGCCCTTCTAGATTAAACACACAGCCATGCACTCTTCATAGACACACACAGGCAGTAAAATAGGTCATGCTGAAGAGCTTAGTGAATTTAAACATGGCACTGTCATACAACTGTATAACTGTAAAATCAAAGCTTCTACCACGCAGCACCACTGCAGAGCTCCACACTGATTCCAAGGGCAACGTCAACACATGAGCCTATGCACAAGGCCAAGCGTTAGCTGGAGTGTTGTAAAGTGTGTGCCACTGCTGGACACTGGAGCATTGAAAGCATTCTTTGGGGTCGACTGAAAGTGATCTTGAGTCACAGAATAAACAGTCCCTCTAGAAAACAGCAGTATATGATGGGTGGGGCGTCTGTGGCTGAAACTACTGTTCGCTAGGCTGATCTGTAACACAGAAGTGTGTGTATATGTGGAAGCACAATCAGAAAGTCAGAATTCTCACAGTGGGCAGGTAAACACAAAAGGTATCAGACTCTCTGGTTACATGTGGCTGACAATAGGAGACCACTGACCTAGAGTAATGATTTGTTTCTCATGAAAGTTCTCCCATCTATTGCCAATGAAAGTAAAATTGGTTAATTCCTCTGTCATTTCCTAATTATGTTGGTGGTTAGTCTGACATCAGTCCTTAACCCTTTAGTTTCCAACCAATATTTAACAAATAAGAGTATTACTATGATACTTCCAGTGTTAAGACTCAAATACAGCATATTTATTGAATAACAAAGACCCAAAATTACCTGTACTTTAGTTCCCAGTAATAATCAGGCCCTTTTTCTGGATGTCTTGAAGGCCTTGAGTGTTCCCCACTTTGAACTGGTGGTTTATATACTGGTCAGCCATACCATTAAAACCACCTACTTTCCATATTCATCTTCCACTCATCAGCTCAATTTACCAAATAGGAGCACTGTGTAGTTCTACAGACTGTAGTCCATCTGATTCTCTACACACACTACACTAGGGCTGTGTATTGGCAAGAACCTGGTGATACAATACGTATTGTGATACAGCGGTCAATATATCACGATATACTGCGATACTGCAAGCAAAGTGATATACTGCGATATTTCGAATCCTGTTAAAACACACGACTGTATGAACAGGTTTGCCAATGCTTACAATAGTACTGCGCCCTTGTGCTGCTTGTTACTGTTGGAGTGGAGCTGAAAATGGATTACAGCACTGCCATCTAGTGGTCATAGGTTTAAACACAACACACAATGATTCACTGCCAGGAATCTGTGTATCCATACTGTGTTTCTGAGAATCGATACAGTATCACCAAACATAATATCCCGATATTCGATATTTTCGATATTTTCTTACACCCCTACTCTACACCCTACACACTAACAGACCACCACAATATCAGTGTCATTGCAGTGCCAATGATACCTCACCCAAAATAATACCTGCTCTGTGGTCCTATGGGGGTCCTGACCATTGAAGAACAGGTTACTAAAGTATATAGAGAAACCGTTGGACTACAGTCTGTAGAACTATAAAGTGCTCTTCTGGTAAGTGGAGCTGGAAAAATGGTGAGTGAGTGTAGAAAGGAGGATGGGGCAGATTTGCCATTATTGTATAGTTTCATATTTTGCAAAACTAGAGGAACAAACTTCAGACACTAATCATGTTGTCTGATTGATATTTAGAGTTATAGGGGAATTTACCAGCGTTATTTGGCTTTAACTGTCGTTTTAACATCTTTCTTCACCTGAGATCTCACTTCTCCTGATGGATCAGCACTCCTAATACTCAGCCTCCTCGTGAATGCCTCGCACTTTTTTTCCTCTCTATGCAGACGTTTCTGTTAACACATAGCACTGAATGTGCCAGCTATTAAAAGCTCACCAAGATGCTTTTAAAGTGAAACGTCCTCCAGCTGAAAGAGGGGAATGTTCTCGTGTGTATCAGAGGTTCTATCGTGATGTTTGTATGCGAGACAGTGTTTCTGTAGAGATATATATATATGTGTGTACGTGTATTAGCTATTTTGTAATGCTTTTCCTGAGGGGGAAGCTGTTCTCTCTGCTTTGTCCTTGGCCATTCTTGCTGAGTAGGACATTTTTTTTTTTTTTTTTTTAATACTCTATTTCATATTTTCTGTACTGCCCCGAATGTGTTACATATTGCCCGAGGCCTTTGTAAGTTAGTGGTCTCGCACTCTCTCTTTCTCGCTCGCACTCTCTCTTTCACTTGCTTTTCTTTCTGCCTCTTACTGCTCACGCCCAGTCCATATATAAAAACAGCCTGTTTTAAATTGATTGTTTTTGTGATGTCACAAAACCAACACCTTTACAAACCTTTTGAGAATACTTATTGTATCAGTTTTGTAAGTGAATTCTTTTTTGATAAAAGACTTCAGCTACTCAACTGTCTGTGGTCATCAGTGTCTTGACTGTTCTCTTCATGATGCGCCATACATTTTAATTGGAGGCACATCAGGACTACAGGCAGGCCAGTCAAGCGCACACACTCTGCGTCTACAAAGCCATGCTGTAGTTGTGTGTGAAAGAATAAGGCCTGGCACTGTCTTGCTTGACCTGCATAATGGGTTCAAGTTGCATTTCTTGATGCAGCAGCGGAGAGTGTTAAATGACATAGATTTTCCCGAAATACTCCAAAGTGCATGTGGCTATATTTAACACAGTAGCATAACTGTTTCTCCTGCAGTGTTTATTGTGGAACTATAATCTAGACACGTTTAACCCTTGTTTTGCCTCCCCGTCTTTTAATTTTGACAGAATTTGAAAATGGGTGTCCTTTATATTGTGTGTAAACTTTGTTCCAACAGTGAGATATATATATATATATATATATATATATATATATATATATGTATGTATGTATGTATGTATGTATGTATGTATGTATGTATATATGTATATATGTATATATGTATATATGTATATATGTATATATGTATATATGTATGTATGTATGTATGTATGTATGTATGTATGTATGTATGTATATACAGTACCGCTCAAAAGTTTGGGATTTTTTAATGAAGTTTTTAATGAAGTAGTCTTACTTCCTTTAACACAGCAATGGACTGACGGGTCTCTAAAGAAAGTTGTTTCTTTCTGGTCATTTTGAGTCGGTCAGCAAGTCATCAACTGCTGATGCTTCAAATACTAAACTAACCTAGAATGTTGTTCTCCCTTTTATACTCACTTATTAGTAGAATGTTTTTCAGCTGTGCATCACAATTGAGCAAGAGTGTCCTAAGAACAAATTAACCCAATAACATCCTTAACTTGGAGTGGTGGCCGTACCAGGAGATTTAGACAGAGGACTGAGAACTGCTGATAATAGGACTATATGCAAAATAATTAATACAAACATTTTTATTCTTTAAAAATCATCTGATACACTTAAATTAATTGTGAAATTGACAATACAGTTTGTGAATTGCATGAAAATTCTAAATTGATCCTAAACTTTTGAGCAGTAGTGTATATATATATATATATATATATATATATATATATATATATATATATATATATATATATATATATATATATATATATATATATATATATATATAGGTGTTAGTACTTGCATGTGTACATATATACATACAGTATATTGGGCATTCTCTAAAAACAGCCCTGCATCTGTAGCTGATCCATAAATACAGTTGTTGTAAACGATTAATGCAGCATATAAAAGATGTAGTGTGTGTGTTGCCGTTATGTAACAGTAGTGTGGTAATGTAGGTGTCCAGTGTCCTGCAGGAGGGACTGCTGAGAGAGGGATTTGGAGCACTCTGTCCTCTATATCGGCCACACCATCTCACGCAGCACACGTGAGCAAACACAGCATGTATCGTTAATTAGGAAGGGCTCACTTCATGAATGTTTCAAGTCACAGAGTAATTGCTTTAGTGCAACGCTATATCCCCTGTAACAAGTCACCTTATACAGGTAGAGGAGGCAATATTGAGCTACACTGAAATATTCATGCTCGGTGCATTCATCTGGGGTAAATCAGGATTCTTTAGGGAATTGGTCGATGCCTCAGAATCTCACATTTCATCTGATTCACTGATTGTTTTCGTCCAGCTCAGGATTATTTTTACACCGACTACAGAAATGTGAGAAGAACTAGGGACCTGCTCACTTATTTGAAATGAGGGGTATTTATAGGGTGTTTGTCTCCTTTGCTACAGTAACAGCGTCTACTCTTCTGGAAAGGCTTTACCTCTGGGGGCTTCTTATGATTGCATTCAGCCGCAAAATCATTAGTGACATCAGGTACAGATGATGACTTCTCATAGAGGGGTGGTGTTTTCGGGATGTGATATTAGGCTTATTTTAAACTCTAAATTGATCATAGTGTTTGCAGTTTGTACAAACAAACTTTCATTTTTGATTTAAACTAAGATGCTGCCAATCTTAAAAGTCAAGACTTTTTAAAAACTCCAGGAAAATGGAAAAAAGAACAGCAGCCAATTCAGGAATCAAACCTAGTTTGGAAATAAATGTTGGTTATGAAGATATCGCTGCTGTCAGAGTGAAATCTTTGAATGAATACTATAAATTTTAACTTTAAAGCAGAAGGAAATATATGAAATATCTTTCTTCACTTTGAACAGACCTTAATGGAACTACATTTTTTTAAAGACATTTTGGAGCTTTTCTATTGGTCGATTCATCATTCAATTGTGGGACGTTGTAAAGGACAGGTATTTTCACATTCTGCAAAAAAACAAAATAAAACAATGTTCATTCAAAGATAATAAAACATTATCAACTTTAAATGGATGCAAATGAAACTAAATTTTATTTTTTATATTTGTTTTTGGTCCATTTATCAGGAAACTGTGGCACACTGTCGCAAGCTGGCATTTTCAAATCATAACATATATCAACATTATGCTGTAGTAGCTACATATATCAAATGTAACAGAGCTGTTCAAAAACAAACCCCAATGTTCTGCTGCTAATGTTCTGGGCAGTACAGCATCTCTCTACTTTGTGCTAAGACATAATGTTCTACCTCCGAAATGTCAAATTATAAGGTGAAGGTGAAGGTGAAGTTGCAAGTGGTCCAGTGTCTGCTATCTAAGCTGAGGACACTCTCTAGCCTTTTGAAACTTTGGTATCAATCAATCGACCTTTATTTTCACTCAGGAGTATTCACTGAGGGAGACCCTAATTTAGAATGTAGCCGAGCATTTCAATGTTAACAAAAAAGGGATTAAAAATAAATTAAAATCACTTTTAATATGAGTACTTAAAATATAAAATAAGCAATATAAACAAAATAATAGAAGAAAAAAAATAAAAGCTGAATAAGAAACTAAAACCAACAGTAAGTAAAAAATTAATCAATAAAAATAGATATAAATGCAGTAGTAAAACTCAAAATAGTAAAAGAAATAATAATAATAATAATAATAATAATAATAATAATAATAATAATAATAATAATAATAATAATAATAATAATAAAAGAGTAATAAAAATCAAGATAAAAGAATGGAAATTAAAAACAAAAATAATATAACTGTCAACTAAAATGAAATAAAACTCTGGCAGGTCGTGCGGAGGTGGTTAGAAATGAAGAGTTTAAAATGTCTCAGTGACTCCAGTGAGCTGAGCTTTAGTGTTTGCTGTAGTGAAGTCCAGTTCGCTGGTGCATTGGAGCTAAAAGTAGATTTTCCCAGTTCAGTAAAAGCTCTTAGAACCTAAAGGGTGATCCAATCACTGGAGCGAGTTCTGTAATTTGTGCTATTCTTAGTGAACATTGTTGTGATATATGATTGCATACAGCCAGAAAATGCTTTAAAAAAAATGCTTTAGTTTCTCGAAGTACAGCAAGAGAAGACCACCCTATCTTTTCATACAATAAACAGTGACGTGCGCTGTAAGGGTCACCAGTAATGAACGTTAAAGCTGAATGATATATAGAGTCTAATGGTTTCAATGTGGCTGCAGATGCATGTCTGTAGATCACGTCACCGTAATCCAGCACAGACAGCAGTTGTTGCTTCAACAAGCTTCTTTCTTGTGTGCGCTGGATGTTTTAAGGCTAACATGTTCGCTGGGGTGAAAGAAGGGGCCTAAAAAACCTTGCTCGTCTGTCTTTGTTTTAAAAAGCATGCTTTCAATTGTCACCTCAAAAAGTATACTCATGGACCTACATGCGTTATTCCTCGTTCCCTGTGATCATCCAGATATCTGTATATCAGAATTAGTCAGAACCCTACTTCAGGTACCTTTAACCAGCTCACTCTGCCCGAGTCCTAACCCTAGCCCCCATGTGATGAAGCCTGCCTTCCACAAGTGTAAAGACTGAAGCCCTGAGCATGCCGATCAGAGTGTGCTGTCACCAGTGATTGTGTGTAGTCGTGAATTACAGAAGCATGGCATGAAGCCTGAATGGACAACTGATATGGCTGCTTAATGAAAAGAGAACAACTCAACTAGAGAGAGAGAGAGAGAGAGAGAGAGTGAGAGAATATGAGAGAGAGAGAGAGAGCACAGTTGGCCCAGAGATCAGCTGATTGGACGACAGGAGCTGTATGTGTGCCACATTGTGTCTATTTTGCTGATGACTCAGGTGACAATGGCCAGAACAGCTGCTGACACAGGCCGAACTTTCCAGCCAGACGTGGCCCCATGCCACTGATCCGAGAGAGAGGGAGAGGGAGAGGGAGGGGAGGGTGGGAGACGGAGATGGGGGGCATGTAGTGAAACTGCATACCTGGATGTGTATCAAAGCGTTCGGTGTCATTTACTGAGCGAGTGTAACCGTGTTCACTCAGTGGAGGGTGCGTGTATGAGTGTGTGACTGTGCTCACGTACACTTTCTGTAAATAAGTGCTCAAGACAGACAGTCACACTGTGTGTGCACTCAAAGGAGATAGTGTGTGTGTGTGTGTGTGTGTGAGAGAGAGAGAGAGAGAGAGAGAGAGAGAGAGAGAGAGAGAGAGAGAGATAATGACAGAATCACTAATGTATCTCACATCTAGTATCTGTGTCCCTGGATACATGCATTTGAAGGTGAGTCAGATTCTATGGGCCCGTCAGAATTGGGCACAACCAGTTTTTAAAGGAATGTCTACTTGCTGGCCAACTGCTGCTTGACAGATCTTCACAACTAAGCGGTATCCCCTGCAAACACTACAATATTGTTGACCCTTCTTTGGTCTCTGCCTAACTAGCAAGGTCATTGTCTCTTTTTCTTATAGATTGAGATGTTACAAGCTTTCCCATTCTTATTTTAACCAGCGACTCTCTTCATTCATAACATCTCAATAATAGAAAACATCTGGGTGACTACGGACTGCTATTAATCTTTTTTTTTTTGTTCCTACCAACCACCCCTCTCTTCGAAAGACTATTAGGACTTTATTTTGTAATAATAATTAGAAAATAATTTTCATTTATGTACATCCAGTCACAAGTGGGGGAAAGGAAAAACAAAAACAATCAATGGTGAAACAAATCAAAGAGCAAAAACAAACACAAAAAATAATTAGAGAAGAAAAAGGGAAAAAATGCATGGAAATACAACAAAGGAACTACAGAAGAAAAAAATAGCAATCAATCTTAGTCTCTTTGTTTCAGTGCTAAACTAAAGAAGCAAAAGTCATATTTCTATGTTTTGTATAAGCTGCGTGTGTCTGTATGGTTGCACCTTAAAAGACTTGACTATATAAGTTAAAAGAGTGTCTTCATACTTTTGGTCATATTGTGTGTAATTGTGTTTATTATGGTGTATATATATATTATTCTTTTGGTGATGAGGTGCACATTTGAATGAAGCCAATGTAATGTACGCACATCAGTTTACAGTGTGTGTGCTTTTCTCTTTAGCAACTAACATTTTTGTTTTTAGGCCTCAGTTATATTATTTAAAAAAAAAATAGAGAGCGAAAGACAGGAAATAAATTTCTGTACTTTATCTGTCCTTATTTTGGATGTTACTTCAATATTTCTCTTTTTGGCGACATAATTCGCAGTGCCATGCAAAGTGCTACATAAACAGTTCATGCATGTTTTTTTTCTGACTCCACATGTTCCTATCTTTTAATACTGATTTTAATTCCTACAATTTAACCCATTTTTCATGCACCATCTTTCAGATATAATCATCACCCACCACATGCTTCCTTTTCTCAGTCTCAGCGTGTTCCAGTCAGTGTCTTGTCATGTCTTTCTGCAGAGGCTGTGCTGGATTATGGGAGAATTGCTGGCGGTGTTAGAGCTATTCACCGTCTGACCTGCTGAGGTGCTGTAATGTAAAAGCTATGAACAGAGGTGGTTTGAAATTTACTCATTTCATGACTCGTGTAGAATTGTACAAAAAGTAGCAGATCAGAGCACTACTGACGTACTTACCTACTTACTAAGTAAATTATAGAACAGCCGTGGAACTTTTTAAAACATCCAGCATCAGCAGAAGTACTTATATTTACTGGGCTTGCGTTTTTCCATGTGCTCTCAGTAGAGAGAGTTGAGATATAATGATAAAGCTATATATATATATATATATATATATATATATATATATATATATATATATATATATATATATATATATATCATAAATGTAAGACATGTCAAATCAAAAGAAACATCACGCCCACTCCTATCCTGCAGCAGTGTGGCTGTAGGCTCTACAGTGAAGTTTTTTCATTAAGAAAAGATTACATCTCTTTAAGTTGGAAGAACCCACAGATGTATTTAGATGACAGGCACATCATCAGTGCCGAGTTAGCTTTGATGCATTTGTTGGCTTATTACTCAGTGGCTAGGCTAGCAGTCAGGATTGGTTGACACAAGGAATCTCAATGGCTGTTTGATGTAATTGCATGTTGCATGATGCCTATTTCTTTTGCCGAACTAAAGAAGCTGAGAGATACAATGCTATAGATTATTACATAACATTACAGGTTAAACCTTACCCTACTGGAAAAACCAGCTTAGACTAGCATAGCATGGCTAGTTCACCAGCAAAACCGGTGAATGTTAAATTTTAATACTTGTATGCTGGTCAGCCGGATGACCAGCTAAACCAGCATTAGACCAGTTTAAAACAGGAGTTTTTGGCTGGAACACTCTTTAAACACACAAAGAATCGAAAACTAAATGTCTACAGAGTTAAAATTAGTAAGTATAGTTTGCTGAAGTTGGAGGGATAACATTACCATTTGAAAATACTAATGTAGCTACTTCAAACCAACCCCTAACTAAAATATAGTTTCATATCAGCTTTTGTAAGATTTTATACAGCTTTAGAGTGTGTGAAAGTTGCTTTCTGGATAATTAATGTTTGGACCGGCAACACTTCTTTTAACCCTAACTGATGCTGTAAGTAGCTTCTCATTAAACAATCACGTATCCTGTGGTCATGTAAAAGATGTTACTGTGTTTCAAATGGATCAAATTATTGTTCTGCCTTAAGCAAAGAAAACAAGGAGAAACTAAAACGACTGGATTTGGGTTTGGATCTGTCCAATAGATATTAACATCTGGAAGTGGAAAATCATCAACTATACAGGTGTTTGAAAAAATATTGAATGGCACTTAAACTCCTGGTGAAATCAGATGGTAAAAAGTGGACAGTAGACCTTATGACTATGTTTAACAACGAAAGTAAAAGCATTTCCACACGACCAGAAGTCTCAGCGTTGGAATTAAACAGATGTGTAGCCACAAGAAACCACTTGTTAATCGAAGAAAGGGCTTCAACCTTTCATACACAGTGGCAACTCAAAGTGCTTTACATAAATAAAGAAATAAAAAACAAGGCATTAAAATAAATCAGAAATATACTAATGTTTAAAAGAAAGAGAATTAAACATAAAAGTGAAGAATGAGGTTTAAAAGTGCTGTTGGACTGTGTGAAAAATGAAGAAGGCAAGAAGGCAAGACACGAAGCGCATACAACAATGCCCACTGTACAAGACTCTGGAGACAGTTTAATGATGTGGGTTTGCTTTAGTTGGTCAGGTTGAGGTGATGTCATGGACACATTCCAGGATAAAAATGCTGGAGATTCATTGAGCTCAGACTGTGGAGAGAAAATGAGGAATCAACATAATGTAAGCACTCTGAACAAACATTAGCACTCCAGTTTAAGCAATTTACAGGCTTAGACACTGAGTTTTTGCCATTTTGTAAACTCTATTCTTGTCAGCTTTCTATTAAATTTGTTAATCCTCTATGAAATGGCATACGTTAGATCCTGATGTATCTTTTTAAAATTATTCTACTGGTCTTGTGTTTCTTGTGCAATAAACTGAACATCTACACAGTTTATATGAAACTGAATGTATCATTAATGTTGAAAAAGTGAAAAAAAACCTGTACATAAATATCATAACTAATTTGTCTCATTATTGTAATAAACTATAACGAGTATACAGTATAGAGTTTGCAGGAGAAAAGCCTGAATGTCCCTATTGAGAAGGAACACGTTCGTGGGCGGAGCATGAAAAGGTCACTTGTGCGGTCAGCTCCAGTGAACTTCCTCTAGCCTCATACAAAGTCGTTCTCTGTCAGACTGATGAATCACTTTTTCACAGATATCTGTCTGACTTCATGTCTGTCTGTCTGTCTGACTGACATCCTGTCAGTCTGCCAAGTGCCACACCGAATCCCTCAGCAGAGATATGTGTGATAATTTAATGCATTGTGGATCTAAAATACTCAGAGAAGATTCAGAGTCCACCCTAATATCACTGTTTTGATTCTTTCCATGTTACACAGAACGGTGGAGGTGTTGAAGGAGTGCTGCTGATGATGACATGAGCATGAGTCAAAGAGAGTCATCGATCAGAGGAGGCTCATTTGGTTTGGCTGTGACCCTGTTAGCTGTAGGTGTAGAACGTGCATTATAGAGATACAGTAACGACTCTGTTCTGTTCATTACCTTTATTAATTGATCACCTTCATTATCTCCCCGACACTGGAGTAATCAGACCTTAAACCCTGTCTCACTGACTCACTGACTCACTGACAGGAGAGACTCACTGACGGAAGAAACTCACTGACAGAACTGACAGATATACTCTCCAGTCTTAAACACATCAAGCTTAAATAATAGCCTATATTCAGATTCAGTGTGAGATCTTGCTTTTTTGTTATACCCTGTTTTTTCTTTTTTACTGTTTGTTATTGTTCCTTAAACTGTTATTCTTCATTTTTGTCTATATTTGTTCCCATTTTTCTTCTTTCCCTTAATCTTATTCTTTCTTTCTTTCTTTCTTTCCTTTTTTATTTCTTTTTTTCTTTCTTGGTTTATTCTTTGACAATGTTTCCTTCCTTTTTTCCTGTCTATTTACTTTTTTTTCTTTTTTCTTTATTTCTTCTTTCTTTTTGCTGTCTTATTTTTTCTTTCTTTGTGTCTTTGTTTCCTGCCACTTTTCTCTGTCATCTTTCTGTTTGTCTGTTTTAGTGCTTTTCTGTCCTTCTTTCTTTTCTTCCTTTTTTACCTGCCTGTCCATCAATCACTGTCTGTCATTCTTTTTGTCATTTCTTTCATTCTTTCTTTATTTCTTCCTCACAATCTGTCATTTTTTGTGGCTTTTCCTGTTTTCCTATCACTCTCTTTGTTTTTATTTGTCTATTTCTTAGTTTTTTCTGCCTTGTTTGATTTTTCTCTCATTCAGTTTGTCACTTTTCCTCTTCCTGCTTCTTTCCCTCAAGATTTTCTTTCTTTCTTTCTTTCTTTCTTTCTTTCTTTCTTTCTTTCTTTCTTTCTTTCTTTCTTTCTTTCTTTCTTTCTACACTGTGCAGTGTGAAATCCAGTTTGGGAAAATGTTCTTCTCCTGAATGAACTCCATTAAGTACTAAGAGGCCTGCTGAGTCCTGCAGCTGGAGCTGGAATATGGGTCCAGAGTGGGGCAGCAGGGGTGGGGGCTGGAGCAGAGACCCCTGGGAACGGGCAATTGGGTCTTTTTCTGTCTCGGATAGGTTCTGTATGTGTCTAGCACAGCACACTCACACATACAGAGGAAGGGGAGCAGAAAGTCAGCCAAATGACATGTTTTCATTACTGTTAAAGCAGAAAGCAGCCCGTAGACACAGCGTCTCTTTGTGTGTGTGCAGGAGTTGAGTGAGTATGGCGCACACATGCTGCTCCTGAAATAAACACCAGGCTAAATTTAGCAATAGCTCTAACCCCAGAGGCTGGAACTCTTAATGGTGCTCTAATGCTGTACTGAGCCATTCATCTTACTGCTCTATGATGTGGATCTGTGGAGGAGAGGACAGAACAGGCCTCTGTATGAGAGACAGAGATAGAGAGAGGGAGAGAGAGGGAGAGGGAGTATACAGTGAAGTCTGTAAACATTTGGACGGGAACAGTGTGCTTTGGATTTGAGCGTAAAGAGTGTCACATTTAAAGGTTATTTGCAACTTTATTGATTAGATCTCCTTTTAACTAATAACAGTAAATAAAGAGAACACAAACAAATAACACAAACAGGTGCTGTGCATAGATTTACACTGATTTATTGAAACATTATATGTTTTGTTTGCAAAAGTATGTTAACCCCTTTGAGTAGCAATGGCCATACAGTTATAGTTCCTATAGCCACACTAATCTAGATAAAAGTATTCGGACACTCCCATTATCACAGGTGTATAAAATCAAGCAACTAGCCATGCAGTCTGACTTCACAAACATTTCTGAAAGAATGGTTTGTTCTAAAGAGGTCACTGAATCTAAGAATGACAGTGTAATACGATCACACCTAGATATTAAAGCACATCTATTTATTTTAAGTTAATAAATAAATAAATAATTCAGTTCAGCTTTTAAACAATAAATATACTGAAATATACTGAATGGTATGTGTGATGTGTTGGTGTTTCAGTTGTTGATGGTTTAAGATGCTGATACTAGGCTACTTTAGTTTACAGGATATGGCACTAAATCATAACCCTAGTTAGTAATTATGACGATCCGGACCTTGGCCTAAAGAAATCTCCTCTTACCGAACCTTACTGAATTCTAATTACATACTTCTGCTCTATACAAACTGAAACCTTTATTAAAGTCCTCACACATACAAAGAAAACGTTAACAGTGCAATAAGATACAGCTAGTAATGTCTAGATAGAGATTTTGTTATACAGCACTACACAAATTGGTTTGACTAAATAAATAAAAGCTTAATCAAGAATCTAGAAAATGTCTACCAGTATTGTTTATGGTTAAAATTAGATTGTGGTCATTTGCTCCCTTACTGAAAACCAAATAATTAGCAGAGATTAGAAATCCAACGCAAGAATTGATTTGTTCATGAATGTCTGCGGTCTGAGATCTTAGGTTCCCAGGGCTGCAACGGTTAAATGGGCCACTGGTTTGTGAGCAAGATCTGGCAGCATGTGCCGTTTTATTCTGGGTTAATCAGTGCCTGTGCGGGGGCGCTTTGATGATTAAAGGAGCTCCACCCACACCCCACCCAACTAATTCTGAGGGGGCACACAGCAGGAGTGCCATATTTTCAGCAAACCATCAAAGATCTGTATCATAAATAAAATCGCTTCTCTAATCTTATCTTATACAACATACAGCGAGCACATTCTTATAATACAGCCAATACAAAGTGGTGTATAGAAGTTATTCAGAGTAGGCTTAGCTTTTGTATCAGCTATAACGATTTCCACCATTCCTACTGAATTTGTTAGAATTGTTTTTATGTTGATACAGCCTTTCTTTGTAACCCCTTACATTAACAACAACTGAGTAACTAACAACTAATATCACACGAATAATCATCGTTAAACCTTTACCTAATGATGCACGAGAGGTCTTATTTGTGACTTATTTTTGATTCCTGCTCCAAATAGAATTCACTTCTGCTCACTCCTGACAAATATTTGCCAGCAATTGTCCCTCTCCCACATTCCCATTCTATTCACTTATAAATTATTTTCTTCTGAAATGATCATGACTGAAAATGACTGCCATACTGTATATCAGACTTGCCTTTAGTCAGTTTACCTGTGCTGTACTGGCCATCCATCAGAGCACTTTCCACAGCTGAGGCCGACTGATCGTCTGGAGGCTCCTTCATTTCTGTAGCATAAGAACACAATTCATTTGTTGTTCATACTATTGATTGCTTTGCACCTATTTAGAGAGACTTCATTACTTTATTATTGATTATTTGACTGTTTTCCCATTATGTTAATTATGTATTCAAATAATTGTGTGATTATGACCACTTTATATAGACTTATATATCTAAATAAGACTGTGTGTGTCTGTTTCTGTGCCTGTAAGTTTTGCTATGGTTATTCACTGTCTTTACTGCAATAATGTTTTCCTGCAACTCACAACAGTGTTGAGTTTGATATTGCTTCAAATGAGGAGCTTTCCCTAAAGAAAAACCTTCAGTCTCATGGACAGAACTAAAGCTCTACAAGCAGTAAATGTGTTTTTGAAGAAACAGCTTAGCGATGTTGGCTTGCACAGAGATTTGACAACATGTTTGATAGCTGAAGTTGTCCGTTAATCAATCTGACTGTTTAGTAAATTACAGATCACATTCTTTCAAAGCCCCAGCAAACACAAAGTCAATTGTTATTTTTAACTTTGAGCAAGTTTTGAGTGAAAACTATACGATACAAGATATAACACAGCTTTAAAACTGATCTAAGAATTTTGTGGACGTGGCTAATGAGCAGCTTGATTGACAGCTTGATTGACAGCTCTCTATCCAACACTCCTAGCCTGCTCCGTCGCTCATATAGAGTTCACATCATTATCCAGCTTTTATGTGACACTAACTGAATGAAAAAAGTCATGTACAAACAGACCTGCAGACAGATGGACAAAGCAACACTAAATTGGACAAAGCAACACAATTGCTAAATTTCAATAAAGTGTCTATCTATCTATCTATCTATCTATCTATCTATCTATCTATCTATCTATCTAGACATGAATGGAGGAATGGTCAAAGGAATGAGTTGATAAAGGAATAAATGGGTGACAGGCAGTTACAGCTAAGTGGTTTTGCTTGCTATCTTTTAGTTATCATAGGTTTGTTTCAGCTTTCTAAATTTCTCTGAGACTGATTTGTGTGATAAACTGTAAATACTGTTCGACCAGAGGAGGATGGGTCTCCCCTCGTGAGTCTGGTTCCTCCCAAGATTTCTTCCTCCAGTTGAGGGAGTTGTACTTGCCACCGTTGCCTCTGGCTTGCTCACAGGGGCTAAAGTCTTGTGATTTCATGTTTTAATGCTTTTAAACTCCTGTAAAGCTGCTTTGTGACAATATCGTTGTAAAAAGCGCTATACAAATTGACTTGACTTGACTTGTGGGCGGGGCCAGAAACATCAGCTTTGTGATTAGCTAAGGAACGCTTACAAAAGCTTTACCCAAGATTACGACAGCCCAGTTTACATTGAAAGAAGAGAAATATGGGAAAATATATCAGTTTGGAACAGTCCTGGTTATTGGGACAAAGTTCAAAGTCTTTAGTTGCCTGTAAGAACAATATTGACCTGATTAGAAGGAACGTGACTCACATCAATTTACTTCTGAACATCTCTGATCTGCACTTTAACTGTTTCTTATTCACTCTTCTATTCTGCACCATGTGTGTTTAGTTTCTCTCTCTCTCTCTGTCTCTCTCTGTCTCTCTCTGTCTCTCTCTGTCTCTCTTCCTTTTCTCTCTCTCTCTCTCTCTCTCTCTCTCTCTCTCTCTCCCTTTCTCTCTCTCTGTCTCTCTCTCTCTCTCTGTCTCTCTCCCTCTCTCCTTGTGGCAGCTGCGTCTCTGTTGTGGGTTCAGGCTGTGAGTGAGTGTGTGTGTATTTTAGGGGGCTGGCACAGTTCCAGAAAGCTGACTGGAGCACTCACTGCTGTCCTGGCACTGAGGAGGGAGAAGGTGGGCTGTCTCTAAATGTGCATAGGAGAACTGAACTGAGGTATCACAGAAAAAAAGCTAATAAAAGGAGAGAAACATAGAAGAATCAGGCAGTTTACAGTTGAAGTTATGAAACTGAATCTGTAACCAAATCTGAGGAGGAGGTTTAACTGTGTAATGTTGAAAAAGATCCATGTGTAAAATAGCCCCTGATATTTGGGGGGTCCCATGTTGGCTGGCTTCTCCAGCGTTGGCTGGCTGCTCTCTCGCTAAAGCGGTGCTGGTGCTGGCTTCAACAGCAACAAAATGTTTGGCTTAACGATTCTTCCACTGGAAATGTTCTTTTTTTGTTTGGTGGGTCTCAGTGAGTGAGATCTTGGACGTCTCCTCTTCTGTCTTTGTTTTTGGAAATGTACAGCAATCCACTCTTTCTGCAGATCTGCTGGGAGCCTGGGCGAGTTTTAGGTTTACCAGCATGCCCTGGATACCCCAGGATGTCATGAAACATTGTAGTATTTAGAGGTATCTCAGGCATAGTTATAGTTGCTAGGCTGTGAAGGACATAAACCAGTTGCATGAACCAGTTTGCTGCAGCGCCTCCTTGAGGCAGATCGGTGCCGCGGCTCTTGTCCGTTAAGAATACCAAAGACAGAAGCTCACAGAATCAGCAAAGCAGCTAAACAATGACAGCCTAACGTGATTGTGGGTTTTTTTTCAGGCACCACCCAAATTTTTGAGTTTGAGATATCCAGGGGGTCCAAGAGGTTAAGTTGGAACCCCCAGGACCCTCTGCGTTCTGTACCTTAAAAAAAACATACAGTGGTATGTAAAATGCACAGTTACTGTGTGACATGTATATTATTGTATTATTAAAGAACTCTCAGAGTATTTGTATTACACCCACTCTCCTGCCCACCATGTGGTATAGCTACATCTCATACATAGTCTCCATAATAAACTTCCCTCTTAGTGTTCAGTTCTTTAACAGTGATTCTAGTTAAGATAGTGTGTGTGTGTGTGTGTGTGTGTGTGTGTGTGTGTGTGTGTGTGTGTGTGTGTGTGTGTGTGTGTGTGTGTGTGTGTTGATAACAGTGTGTGTAGCTGTTCTGAATCATTTCTGAGCTCGGCTGCATCCCACCTAAAGATGAGCTCATCTCTCTGTCCTCTGATTGAACACTGAACCTGCCTGTCAAGGACAAACACAATGACTTACAGAGATAGAGCGAGAGAGAAGAGAGAGAGAGAGTGTGTGTGTGTGTGTGTGCGTGTGTGCGTGTCTACAAGTGTGAGCGGACGAGCCGAAGAGCACGTCAGCACTGTCACCGTGGTAACGATGGATGTTGAGAGCTGGTCGCTGAGAGGTGCGTGGGATGCGGAGGAGCTGTGACATCATCCAGCAAAACAACTTCCTGTCCAGCTAAGGACATACAGTGAAAACATGGACTCAAGTCCATCATTATCATTATCTTTACCTTCATCAACATCATCATTATTAGAATTATGCAGCTAAGTGCAGCTAAAGGGAACATCCTTTCAGATAAGAGAGAGAGAGAGAGAGAGAGAGAGAGAGAGAGAGAGAAAGAGAGAGATAGAGAGATTCTATTGAAATGTCCACTGTGGGCCAGTTCTGCTGGGTTAACATAGTGACAGATTAAATGAAGTCTTAAAGGGGAATGCCTCCCATTTTTACATTTTCTGCATAATTCAATCTTTAAGATGTAAACAGTATTTTGGAGTGGTTTGTTTCAAGTTTCAAGTTTCAAGTTTATTTGTCATTTGTACATCATGTCAGGACATAACATGCATTGAAATGCTTCTTAGATACAACTCTATAGCAGGGCAGCATTATATATGTAAAACAGTGCAAACATACAATAAATAGACAATATTTAAGTACAAATAGGCTAGAATATATAAATTTAGTATATACAACTGAAATATATAAAGGACTATACAAGATATAGTCTTACATACACAAGATATATACATAAGATATACAGGAGGGCATATGTAGAAACTTTTGCATTGGCAGGTTATCTAAGAAGATATATCTATTTAAAGTGACTTAGTGATATTGTCTATAGCAGCGATATCAGAATAAAAAATATAATAGTATAACATAATGTAATATAGCAGTGACCAAGTGAATGGTTTGATATAGAAAAAGTTGATTTCTTTACAGCGGTTACAGTGGTGATAGTAACCAGAGGTCTCAGTGTCAACAACACAAGCATAGCCATTTTATTTATTATACAAAACCACCAGTGAATTTACATACCATTCTGAATTTTCTATGTAATAATGACAAAATAATGAGAAAGTGAAAAATCCAAGAGCAAAACGTTTTTGGCCTTGTTTAGTTGTACCCTGCATGTACCCATCTACCAATCATGGATGTAAATTATACATTTTACGCCTAACTCTTCTCACAATTGCTTCTAAAAACAACCAATGTATTCATAACCGTTTAAAGGAGCAGTGTGTAATATTTCGGAGGCATCTATTAGCACAAACAAAAGTTAAATATACAAACTTTGTTTTCATGAGTGTATAATTACCTGGATCTACAAATTGTTGTGTTTCGTTAGCCTAGAATGAACCCCTCATTTCTACATAGGAGCTGGTCGTCTCTCAACAGAGGGCGCCATGAAGAGTCGCCATGGTGCCACAGTAGCTCTGAGCAAACAAACCACACACTAGCTGTAGGGAGTGCCTGTCAGGTTTATAAGCTGCAGTATCAGCTTGAATTTGGTGGCGCTACAGCACCAGCTGGTAGACATACAATGAAGAAGAATCCTTGTCCAAATGTCCTCCTGTAGTCATATTTATTGGGAGCTCTGTGCATGGAACTCAGCTTATAGAGCTTAAATTTTATTACAAATAATTTGCATTTACAAATTCACAAGTTCTATTTAAGAATTTCCCTTTTCACCCTGCATTATTGCATCATGCAGCATTTACAATCTCCCACTGACATTCAACTTCATATTTGCCAGCATCATATTTTCCCATTCCACTGTAAATAGTACAGTTACATTAGAAAAATAATTGCTGCACAATGTATAGTCAGCGGGAATCAGCGGGAAATCACAATGGATTTTTTTTAATGCTAACCATTCTGTGTTGTGAAATCGGGACAGGCACTAAGACAACAGCAGAAGACCTGATGCCCACTGTAGGTTCTAGGAAAGGGAGGGGTGTATGATTCAGCTGGTTGCAATGTGCAGCCTCAAAGCTGGAGGCTTACACACTGCTCCTTTAATGCAATACCTTATTGTGAAGGAGTTTTAAGAGGCATTAAACACTGTAGACCTCTGGTTCCCATCACCATCACAGTGAACCATTCTGACTGTCTAAGTTTCCCTAGAACAGAGCATTTTACACCAAACCACTTGGGATGGCTTTGTTTACATCTTAACCATTTGTTTATGCTGACATTTTGCTGGAATTCCCCTGTAGCTGTTTTACATGTGTGTGTTTATTTAAATCAGAGGCGTGTGTGCGTGTGTGTGTTTCAGGTCTGCAGGAGTGACTCTATGGAATAGTTGCTGGGGCCTCAGCGTGATGATGTCATCAGCTGCCCAGAATAGCAGCAGCACTGAAGGCTAATGGAAGCCAGACACACTGCATGGAGACAGGAACACACACATCATACACATGTGCCATTCACACACACACACACATATGCAGTCTCCCCCCCGATTAAAAGTTAAGGATCAACAGAAGAAAAAAAGAGAGAATAAAGGATTTAGAGACAAGTTAAATAAAAACCTCCCCACCTCAGCCTGGACTGTGCAAACTCACCACATTCAGATACATATATTCAGATTCTCTCTCTCTCTCTCTCTCTCTCTCCTCCTATCTTTCGCGTCTCTCTCGCTCATGTTTTTCTTCCTCACACCCAACTATGCCTGATACTCTCACACACTACGTACACCACCATGTCAGTTCTACAGTGTACTGTCTGGTCCATAGCAGTCCTGTGGTCACAAAGCATGCATGACAACTGATGGGCTATAATCCCATCCCATAAAGGCACACCTATTTATATGGAGCTATAAATGTGTCTATAACAAATTAACCAATAAGTAAAAGTACATGGTAGTGTTTTTTTCTAATAAAGTGGCCACTCAGTGGAAGTACAAGGTAGGTGTTTCTAATAAAGTGACCAGTGACCATCCTCTTACTGAATGTATGTATATATATGGGGTTTGTATAGGTCTCAGTCCTGTTTTAGGACACTTCAGGATCAGATGCTCCACATTTCCCCTCAGACGAGAGAGAGAAAGAGCGTGTCCAGTCTCGTGCTCTTCATGTGCTGTTTTTTTCCCTCCCTGTTTCTTTTAGTGTGTCATTGTTGTTTTTTCCTCTCAGCAGAGGCGCTGCAGCAATTACACACGCACCCCCCAAGAACTGGGTCAGGGAGACACAGCCAGTATGAATGGAAGAAACCTGTCTTCTCCCTGTCTTCTCTCCCTCTCTCCATCTCTCTCATTCTCTCTTCTCTCTTTGTGTATTTCTCTTTGTCTCTCTCACACATTCTTTTATCTGTCTTCTGTCAGTCATCATCAGAATAATACACCTGTAGCTCATCAGCAGGCCCGTATAGTCTCTCCACGCACTACACTCACCTTACCTCTGCCTTCCTTCAATGCCAGCTCCTAAGCAGGCTTTCCATTAGTCCAGTAACGCCATCTCTCCACAGCAGGGACCAGCCGTCCCCCCTGGAGTCCTTAAGGCCGCTGGACTCCCCGAACCCCATGAACATCAGCCTCTCATCATCTGAGCACACCCCTGGCGTCTATCCCCCACGGGTCTTCTTGCAGTGAAATCTGTTAGTCCATCAGACTTCTTGTTTCTGCTCAAGCCTTGCAGCGAGCTTTCCCCCGGCGTCTGCCGGTCCTCATTTGACTTACCCTCTTACAGGGATCCTCTCCTGGCACGCTCACAAGCTACAGAAAAGGACTAACCCCTTTTGTTGAACTGTCCAGACAGGACCTGGATCCTGGTAGTATTCCCGGCACTTGAGGGGCGTCCGACATCCACGCCGAACTGCCTGGACCTTTGCCTTATTTCATATTTCTTATTGCTGCTGAGTTAATAAAGCCTTGCGTATGGATTGCAACTCCATGTCTGAGTCCTCTGAATCATTACAACTAGCAGTTACATTATTATTGTTCCATGTATTGTAGTATAAAGCATTGAAGAGCTACTTTTGAGGATGATACACTACTATTACCTAAAAAATGACCTACCAATATGTGTACTGGAGTAAGTTTAGATCAAATTGAAGATGTTATGATTAAATGAAGATGTTAATGACTCATGATAAGTGAACAGAATTTATCATGTCTGCTCTTTCTGGAAAACTGCACTCAGTGAGACTGAGCAGTGCTCTAATGAGATGGTGATAAATGTTGGACAGTCACTCTGTAATATGATTACAGAGTTTTTTTGAACATTGCTCCATAAGTCATGCGGTAACTTCCCTTTATATGAACCGGGGGTGCAATTATTTCTGATTTTGCATCCTCTTCAATGGCACACACACACACTCGTGCACAGAGGGTATTAATTAAGATCTTAATCAAGAAGATGTGGATCCAGAGTCTCTGAAGACTCCGCAGACACACATTCACACAGTTACGTAACAGTGACTGATGACGGGCTCTGGAGAGACAAAGATAAGCAGAGGGAGAAAATAGCATTTAAATGGAGGAAACAAACATAATTTCTCACAGTAATTACTGTGGCTATATGGCTGTGTGGCAGGAGCATTAGGCAAGCTAATGTCTGACCACAGTTTGCCCTTTCATACTGTTACTTACTGTTGGTATATAATCCTTTGCAGCAATTATCACCATCTGTTGACTTCATAAAACAAAGGTTTTAACAACAGAGGTTCTATATTTCTTCTGGATGCACACCACCATCACATAGATTCATTAAACATCATCACCAGCATTACTGATTTAACATACTGAAACACTGATTAGCTAAACCTGATGTTGGATGATAACAATAAAGAAATACTGGGCCCGCCGCAAAGAAGGGTTGGGAAAGGGTTGAAGTTGCATTTTGATTTTTGGTTAAAACATAAACCTAAATTAAATAAAATTGTCAACACAAGGTGTAGAATTAACCGTTTTGTCTGTATGTCAAACAAAAATGTATTATGTTGCAGGGACATCTACTGAAGTCACCTTGCTAACCAGCTAGCCCCACCTGGTCCTGTCTCTTAACACCACTTTGTACCTCAAGAGGTGATAGTAAGCCACTGTATAGTTGAGTCTGCTGTCAGTCTAAATGAGAGAGTGAAGAAGTAGCACTGCCCTTACAAAAAAGAAGTTTATTCAAGTGTACCATTAGTTTACTTCTTTTAAACTAAAAAGAAGTGAGTATGCTTTCAGTTTACTTTTTATATACTTCTCAGTGATATACTAAACACAGTTATACTTAAGTATGCTTGGGTTGTACTGACAAGTATAGAACAGTCTAAGTATATTTGGCCTTTACTTGTATTTAATCTTTTGATTGAGATAGTAGAAGTAAGTATTCTTGCTCTGCACAAAAATTAAATTTATAAAATTTATAAAGATAGAAATATGTTTCTTAATCTGAGTGTGTCTTGTTTATTTTACATGTGTCCACTGGTGAGTAAGTAAACATTGTTAAGTTCTATATTGAGTAGAAAAAAACCCTGTAAACCTAGTCATATACTTTAAAGTACATCAATAATATAAACAGTAAATTAGAAAGTGGGCCAATTTAGTCCCAAGGAGTATTAAAATAGTACATATACAAGTGTACTACTAGTACAATGACGTTAGTATAGTAACTACATAAAGTATACTTAATAAAATGAACTTTAAGTATACTTATTTTCTGTAAAGGTGCTCAGACAGCGTATTCTAAACTGTTAATCATGTTGAAGGTTCTGCTCATGGTCAGTAAACACAACAATGGCTGAAGCAACTATTATTGTCACCACATATACTCACAGCAAGAAACCACATTCAGCAGCAAAGAAGAGGAGTGACATAGAAGCACAGCAAGAGTTAACTTTAACACTGGTGACACCTTTTCCTTGTTTCTCATGACGGGGTAGACACCACAGATTTCTGGTGATATGGTGCCCCTTATTTGTTTGGAGTATGAATTTGACAGATTGTGTAAGCTTTGCTCCTTTAAAGTGATGTCATTATATGGGTTGTATGGGCTGTAATGGACACTACATCAGACTCTTCTGTTTCAAAACAGCAAGGTCTGTTAAATCAGATAACTCAAGCATGTGCAGCTGTGTCAGATGTGTGGACAACAGAGCAAAAGAACATGGAGTTAAAAGAGGGGATGGATCAAGACTCTTAATGTTAACACTCAGTTGAGCAGCTCAAAAACAGACAACCTTATAATTACAGCAAAATCACCAGCTCGTTGGCAAATGAAAAAATAAAACAGAGCAAGCGGGTGTGTGGCTGTGTGTGTGGTGTTCTAATGACACACGCACTAAAAAAGAACTCGAGGGTCCATCACGAAGAAGGCTTGGTGTGTGTGCGTACCAGAGACACACACACACTCACTCTACGAATTGGTCTGTCAGACTTCCTGCAATTACTCACCTGTTTGCATCAGAGCAGTTATTGTCCTGACGCAAAACTCTGTTCTCTGCTCCCCTCCCTCAATGCCTTCCCTCCAAATTGTTTCCTGGGCTGTAATTTGAAAGCCTGTCCTTTAAATTTAGCCCTGGTTGCTGTTCCAGAATCAGAGCTCCAGTACTGGTCACCTTTCAGTAGGAGTAACACTGGTCAATGATTAGCATTCAGCAGTTCCAGATCAGAAAGTCCTTTCTCAGATTGTACTGTTCACTCCGAGTACATTTAGGCTCAGGGAGGGGGGCGAGTCGTGCCTATGAATAAAACAGATTTTGGCACACGCACAATCTATTGTTACACGGCGGTGGCATTGTATAATACACTGAACAACATCATAACATCTGCACACTTTCAGCATGGAAACGCTGCCAAGTGATACAAAGTGAAACAGGACACAAAGAGCCCAGGCCTGTGAACGTGTATATGTGAAGTGCTGAAGGTCACAGCAATACCAATAATGTGAGTCTGCCAGTTCATCAATACAGTCATCAATACTGCATGCACTCATAGGCTAAGCGCATACACCTTCCATTCTTTCATACATCTTCTCTAAGCCAGAACCCAGTGCCTCAGATTCATGTGGAAAACCGGTATTGATTTCTGTCATCTACAGTACCTTTAGCTGTGTTTGGCAAATATGAATTGAAAACAATGAAAACAACTAAGCCCGCCGTTCGGCCCCTGTATGCTTTTATCGTCGGTTGTGTTTTAGTGGACAGACCCATGGGGCAGCTCGAACACTTTTAACAGCTCAGTTTGCGTCATAAAATGCCACTTCGGATGGCAACCAGTCGTGCACAACAAGTTTGTTTCTTTAAAGCTGAGCTAAAATAAAACATCTGCTTTCATGGACTTACTGGAAGTTTTAACCAAAAAAAAAGAATAGTGATTTTATTTTCTTTTAAGTGAAACAAACAGAGCCTGCAGATCTTTTTAGATTATATTTAAGCAAAGTTTCCCTGTTTTGGTTCAACGAGGTATAAATATGTATTCTACGTGCCAGTATGTATCAGTGGTGTCTGAAAACAATTGGTTACAGACTTGCTAGGGTGCTGCAAGGTCACTTATGGTACACCAGTTATTTTAAAAAGGTTGGGTGCACAAGCTTTTGCACCCCATTTATCCCTATATGGAAAAAAAGGTAATTTAACAGTGATTGATTCAACGAAAAACGCAATGGTTGGATCAAAAAGCTGTACACAAGCATTTTTTCCAATTAGACCGAACAATTCAGAGTCTCAAAATTTGTGGGAAGAGTTGGCAAATGAAAATCTGGCTGAAAATTAAGAACAATATAATATGGGGGCAGTCGTGGGCTGAGGGGGCAGTCGTGGGCTGAAGGTTAGGGCTCCGGTCTTGTGACCGGAAGGTCGCCGGTTCGATCCCTGGGACCGGCAAGTCATGACTGTAGTGCCCTTGGGCAAGGCACCTAACCCCAACTGCTCCCCGGGCGCCGTGGATAAGGGCTGCCCACCGCTCCGGGCACGTGTGCTCACCGCCCCCTAGTGTGTATGTTCACTAGTGTGTGTATATGTGGGTGTTTCACTGCACGGATGGGTTAAATGCGGAGGTCAAATTCCGCTGTGTGTAAACACATGTGGCTAGTCGTACGTTGATAATATAAAGTAATCTGATAACAACAGCTACCAATCAGTTGGTGTGGTATTCTAGGTGGTTGATATGTTGTTGCTAGGTGGTTGTCAAGGTTTAGTTAAGCTAAGTTGTTGGTCGACTTTCTAGTGAGATTCTGGTTCCATTCATTAATGTGGCCAAGAAACGCCTTCTACTGCAGGAAAAGGAAAATGGACTGATACACAAAAAAAGACTAGTCGCAATCTTCTATCTGGCATGGCGTATAGAAGGAGGTAATCTAGAAAACAGAGTCACGACATAAACAGTCCTGCAGAAACATGATGCGTGGGTGTCTGTGCCTACTGTTTGCCAGGCTGAACAGCTGGAATAACATCAGACCAGAGAGTAATGATACACAGAGGTGCACATATATGGAAGCGCACATAGCCAATCAGAAAGTAACTGGCAGAATCCTGGTATCAGACTCTGTCTAGGTGTGGGCGAAGCACCTGTGGCTGAGACTAGGCCGTCACTAATGTGTTGCTAGGCAGCTGCCAAGGTGTATCAAGGTGTTGCTCAGATGTACAGGGTGTTTACTGAGTGGCTGTTTGGGGAGGGTCACCAAGAGGTTGCTAAGTGTTGTTGAGAATGAATAGGATTCTATAGGAGGAACGAGGGATGAATAAATGATATATAGAGGAGTGCAGGTCAGCATTACAGTAGATGAGAGATTGCGGATCAGCTGTGTTACTATGGAAAAACAGAGCTTGTTTGGGGAGTAAAAAAGGATGGTACTCTATGGGAGGAAGATGAACAAGACAAACAGATGAGTGCAGGTTAGAACAGGATCTGCTCTGAGTTAATATAATGGTGTGTAAAGATATTTACAGTCTCTTCCTTATTTATTCAGGAACCATTGTGGGTTAAAAAGGGTTTAAATTCTTTCAGCTCTGATCCACTTGTTACCACCTCTGACTCTGAACCACTTAGGTTCTGCTTCTTCAGCATGTCACAGCTTTGTGTTTGAGTCCAGAAGTATTATCATTGTAGTGCCAGACAGAGAAGACGAAATGGCCACCGTTGATAAGGTAAGATACAATTCTTAATAGAAGGAAAACAAGGATTGGCGCCACCTAGCTAACATTAGATAAAAGCCAAACTGGTCCTTAGTAGATGCCGTTGATATGAGTGATGGATTTTATAGGGTATTTCTTGTTATGAACACACATCTTAATGTCATAGTTGTTAGTTTTTTTCTGTGCTGCCTGGTGAAAGGAAATCTTAGTTATGTTACCAATCTCCATCTCAGCCTGCTATCTCTATTTTTTTAGTTAGCTAGCCTAAGCTCCATCTTCATGAGCCCTTTGTTGACTGACAACCCTGACAACCGAAACACGAAAAATTCACAGCCTGTGTCAACAATATCTGCAAAGGGCCAGACTGAGCTTTTTCCAGTGATTGCAAACATTAACTAACTAACATTAGAGCTCACCGGCATCAGATTTTGTTTTCTTAATTTGTTCAAGATTGTAACTCAGGGTAGTTATGGTTGCGCATTGCAAAGCAAACTATACTGTTATTCATTTTTTTGGTTTCTGCCAGAATTTCGCCACATATCTCGTCCCACAGTTTTCGAGATATCAACATTGTAACTTCAGATTGTCTGGACTGATTGTGTGATTCAGGCCTGCATAGAGCTTTTTGATTGGATGCATGGATTCCGGAAAGCAACAGATTTTTCTGGATTTTTTTCCCCATACTGAATGAATAGGATGGAAAATTTAGTACCTCATTTTTTCTGCTCAACTGATGGACACCATTCCATGTCTTTTTTCCCTGTAGAATCCTATTTTTTCATTTTGGGATCCACCCAAACATTGTTTCATTTAACCTACTACCACTAAACTGCATGTACTCACTCAGGGAAGCTCCCCAAACTGTAATCCACAGACATTCTAATCCACACTCCTCTATTCCTCCTGTTTTATCCCTCATTTCATCCATAGAGTCCCATTCATTTTCAAGCCCACCCAAACATGGTTTACTTTCCCCAGCAGTCACCAAACTGCATGTAGTCACTCAGGGCAGGTCCTCAGGCTCGGATCCAGAGACATACTCCTCTATTTGTCATGTATATATCCCTCGTTCCTCCCACATGGAGTACTATTGATTTTCTGGCAAAACCAAACATAATGGTTTAATTTAACCTACAGACCACCAAACAGACTGAACTCACTCAGGGCAGATCCCCAAACACACTGACCCGCACCCCTCTGTTTGTCATTTATTCATTCCTATGTCCTTGCACTGTTTAAGCTGCACAACCATCCTACATTTCCTTCAGTAAATAAACTTTTCTAGTTATAATCAAGTACTTTTTTGGACTTTAATCAAGTAATGAGTGTCAGTCTGTGCAGACTAGGACTAGGACTCTGACATGAAGGTCTATAAGTCATGATCTAGCAAGCGAATTAACCCCCCCATTTTTGTGTTTCAGTTGTCAGAGGTGTTGGTCAAACTAAGGCTGACAAAGACAGCCAGCTAAAGCTAATGCTAGTTGTGTTCACCTTAACTGGACAGCACAAAACTCAGCACACAACGTCACAACATTTTTATTGTTGTGGGCACTAAAACAATAGGTTGTCACAAAGTTGTCCAAACGTTTGCAGGGAATGTGATGAGAACTGAAACTGAATATGTGTTTTTTAGCAAGAACCATCCTTTACAACCTGAAAGCATGTAAGCAGGAGATTCACCCCCCAGTCTGGTGCTTGTTAGCGGGCTCTAACATTAACTAGGTTAGTAAGGTTAGCAAACGTTAAAGCCCACTGCCATCAAACTTTGTTTTTCCTTATTTGTTTAAGAGCTGTATTATCACCTGCAGTCTCTTCTCTGTACAAGTAAATCATGTAGGTAGAATAACAATTCAGTAGTGTTTTGGACTCCAGCCAATGTCTTATTTAGCAGATCAGAGTTGAAAGACTATGGACCCTTTTTAACCCTTAATGCTGCCTGACTAAAAAAGGAAGTGATTGGGAAAAGGTTCACAGGTTCCACTATTGTTGTTTGATTTTGGGATCTGAATGAGAGGAAATGGCTATTGCATCACATGTGGTATCAGTGTTGTGTGTTGCTTTGCACAATCACTAAAACATGGGAACTAATAATACAGTAGAAGTAAATTGTAGGGTATGGCCCCTTTAAAAGCTCCTCTCAAGAAAAATATGAAGTTGTGTCTGGAACGTTCTGCACATTTCAGGCATTAAATTTGTTATTTTGTGAGTTGCCATGGAAACTCCACACACAGTGTAGCATGGCAACAAATGCAAACAGTTTGCAGCTGCTGTTAGGCTACTGTAGCAAACGCAACCAGCAGACTGGAACTAATTAAATCACCTCCTTTAATGATCCTGATATATTTACCCCTTTAAATAGAGCTCTCTGTCTCTCTGTCTCTCTCTCTCTCTCTCTCTCACCCTCTCTCTCTCTTTCTCTCTCTTTTTCATTCTCTCTCTCTCTCTCTTTCATTCTCTCTCTCTCACCCTCTCTCTTTCTCTCTCTCTTTCATTCTCTCTCTCTCGCTCTCTGTCTATCTCTCTCTTCTTGTCTCTCTCTCTCTGTCTATCTTTCTCTCTTACTATCTCAAATTCAAATTCGAATGGCGTGAACAACGTTAATAACAACTGATGCAACAGAAACAACAGAATGAATAACAATAATAATAAATATATATGTAGACAAGGAAAGAAATGATCAAAAAATAACATTAAAAGAATAAATAGAAAAATAATGCATTTGCATATAGTACATATAGTAATGTGATCTCTCTCTCTCTCTCATTTTCTTTCTCTCTGTTTTTGTTTTAGAGAATCTCTCGGTAAGTATTTGTCTGTGTTATCACAAGGTCCCAAAGATAAATCATTCAATGCTGAAACTGGAAACAGGGCACTTCTGTCACAGCAACAAACACAGACACATTCATGCACCAAAGAACAGGCTCTTATTTCTCTTCACCCTCAAAACGAACCCTGTTTAGAAAGCACAGCTTGCCAAAACACACTAGCATAATAATAAATAATAACAACACCTTTTAGCTTCATAGAGCCATTTCATAGAGGATTAACCCTTTAAACAAGCACAGCCCAGGATTCCATGTATTGATTCAGCATTCAGCATGGCTGCTACTTACAGGTTGTTGTTGGGGTTGTGATGCTAATAAAGGTGGAACTGCTTCTCTTTAGTCTCTTCAGTGTCAGATGATGAGTGAAGCTGCTCGATATTGTTCAAGGTTTGAGAAACTGTCTGGACTGAAATGTACAGACTTTGAATTAAAGTTCTCCAGGATCTTGTAAAAGATGTGGGAGGTGAAGTTGGCTTCCTATTCACCAGCTTATTTAGCAAATTGTATGTTTTACCTTAAATGATGCTGCAGCTACATACTGGTGTCTGTTCAAGGCATAGCATTTAGAGTGGAATATAACATTTGATTAAAAAGCTGGCGAATGGGAAGCCTCAACACACTGACAGTTTCTAGTAAAGTGTATCAAAAGTGCTGACATCACTTTCTGGGCTGGCACATTTTTCCACGTGTTTTTTTTACTTTTTTGTTGTTGCTCCATTGTGGTTGTTGTTGCTCTGTTGTTGTATGTAAATGTTAGGGCTGTAAATTTGATTGAGTCAGGACTGTTACGTAACAGTTTGAAATCAGCCCATTTACCATCCCTCTTTTGTTAATTCTGTAAAATAAAGGAAGAATAATCGTGTTTGAGGTTCATTATTCAACTATGACAATGTAAATGTAGTTTGGCATAATTAAGATGTAAACAAAGTCTTTTATATGAAACATGCCATTATGAAGATATTCAGGTGTGAGAAGTACTAACCTTTTAACTTATTTATTAAAATAAACAATTTATTCAAGCCTAATATAACTATTAATATAACTTTCTTATTAACATAATGTACAAGATCTATCATAATTCTAAGCACTTTAACTTTAAATACTCCTCCTTCAAGAATAAGCCAATGTGATATTAGTTTACATATATTAATATTGTTCCAAAACAGGAAAAAATGCTGGGAATATTAGGGGCTAAGTGAGAATTCCATCATAAAAGCTGGGAATTTTAGAGGTTAACTGAGAATTCCACCATGAAGGTTGGGAATTTTAGGGGCTAAGTGAGAATTCCACCATGAAGGCCTGGAATTTTAGGGGTTAAGTGAGAGTTCCACTGATTTGTCCAAATTTATGAATAATGTAGTGTTTGGGATGTTGATTTGAAGTGGTTCATTGTAGAGAAACTGACTCAGACTTCTTTATAGTGATGGTGATAGGAACCTGGGGTTGCAGTACTACACAAATATCATCATTTTATTTTATTTACTTTAAAAAAAAATCAGAAAAAATATTTTGGGATTATTCTGCCTTACAGCATCCTTTGTGTATCCTTCCACTATAAAGGGATTAAAATAAATGGATTTAAATAAACCAAAACGTTATCACAAAACCATCAAACAATATTCTCTCACACATCAGGCAGCTCATATACAACCACTTTGTGTATTAACTTTCTGTGAGGGAGCTTTTAGAGGTGGACATCTTGTTCCTGTTACCACCACAATCAGCAATTTTCAGCAAGTTTCTCTAGAAGGAGGCATTTTACAGCACACCACTCTGAATGACTTTGTTTTTATCTTAGCCATGTAATAATACACAATTGATATAATGTTTATAGAATTTATAAAATAATAAAAATAATAATTTTGAAAAATTGGTGGAGTTCTCCTTTAAGACTTTCAGTATTTTATAACCCTGCACACTCACACAGTATTTGCACTGTTTGTGACATGAGCCAGTACTTTGGTCATGTTATCTGTCTGGCCCTTTACCTGTCTGTGCTGGAAGGGTCGGTCAGTCCATCAGCCTAAAATGAACAACATTCATACGGTCGCCTCATGGCAACATAGTTACTGTCGCTAGGAAACCACAGAATATTCTTAGAACAAAGAGGCAGTGAGAGGTTGAATGTCCTAAATGAAGAGAGAGTGAGTGAGTGAGAGAGAAAGAGAGAGAGAATCAAGTCTTATCTGGTTTACCCAGACACCTTATCCAGCAGTCATCTGTGCTCTTTGGGACTGACCTGGAGTCGGGCCAGCGGAGGCAGTATAGCAGTGATAAGGCCAATGGAGACTTCAGTGCCCTGGCCATAGTGCCAACTGCACTCACTCTGACCAGATACCAACAGTCCAAAAGAAACAGCAGCTTTTTGGTGCTAATCAGACTCTTGTGCACTGTGTCTGGAGTTTGTTTATCTAACTGTCTATCTGCCGGCCCATCTGTTAGTCAACCTCACTCCACCAAAGAGGCTTTATTGACACGGCTATATGAAGGTACTGTGTTGCCAAAGCACTTCTATCTTTTGCATCATACACCATTCTGTTAATCAGGCACACATTCATTCCTACATAGCTTTTCACCCCCAAAAGTATTTGGACACCATAATAATCATGGTAATGTTAAATAAAGATTATATGTTTCATGGTATTTCATGCAGTGTGTAATAAAATAATAGTAGTTTGCGCATCATTTAAAACAAATTAAATGAAAGTCTGGAGAACAATTCCAGTCAGACTGCACTGACGCTACATTTTCTTACAGCAGTGTTGGTGAGTTAGATGAAAAGTACAAACCTGTAGCCAAGATTAGCCAAAAAGCTGCTCAAACCATAGCAATCTGAAACATACTAGCCACCTTTTAATAGTATAGTAAAGTTTCAAGTCAAGTTTATTTGTATAGCGCTTTTTACAACGATGTTCTCACAAAGCAGCTTTACAGGAATTTTAAAAGCATGAAAAACATGAAATCACACTTTATCCCCTGTGAGCAAGCCAGAGGCAACAATGGCAAGAACAACTCCCTCAACTGGAGGAAGAAACCTTGGGAGGAACAGACTCTCAAGCAGAGAACCATCCTCATCTGGTTAAACAGTATTTACAGTTTAATAAACTAAAGCTGAGTCTGAAAGTAAAAGCTTTAGAAGCTGTACAGGTGCTACAGTACATCAGGTGGGTGATACAGTGATGCAGTCAAGGGTGGAGCAAATGGCACGAATGAAGAGGAGAGCTGGTTGGTGCTGGGTGACAGGGGGGCCCTGGTGGTCAGTCCTTTACAGTATTCGGTGGGACAGGTGGGCGGAAAGAGAAAAGAGACAGAGTTAGTTCTGGTTTGGGTTAGTACAGAGGATGAGAAGTGTTTAGAGTAGCTGGTGACAGGTATACAGTCTTGGAATGCATCTTGGTTTGGCTTGGGTTATTATTGAACACAGTGAACTCGAGTATGGCCCAAAAAGGGTCGGGATATAGCGGAGTACTTAAAGTGTTGAAAGTATATTCACAATACAGAATTAAGGATCTGTATTCAGTCCATATCCTGAATAGGAAGTATTAGAAAAAACAGCTACTCACAACTTAGCTATTATACTCTAAAGACCCAGCTTCTTTATCAGTGAGCAGACTATCAACAAATCATGGCAGTCCGCCACTTATTTATTGCAGTGTTACTCATATTCCCACAACATACAGCACAGCCCTACAATGTAATCTTTATAGACTTGTGTGGCAAGCGGTTCACAAGGTTTAGTTTTACTTTGTTTTTGCCACCTGACCACGTCATACAGTAGAAGTATGATGGTCATTGACTTGAAGTGTAATTTTGTATCCAAGTTAATTATTTTCACAAACAATAATTACATGACAAATTATGTTTATTAATTATATTATTAATTATATACTAACTATATTTGATGTGATTTCTTCATTGCATCCAATTAAACTTTATTTTAGTTTCTTTTTGCCTTCAAAAGTCTAAAAACATCATGTGGTGTAGCCATCAAACCATATATATTGATTAAGTAAATTGTCATGTAATAATCAAGTAATTATATAAAATTCTAAATAAAATAGTTTGGCATGATTTTATGTTTGAAAAATTTCAAATAAAAACCATGTTGCAAATAAGGTAACTTATAAAATACTCGACTTACTGAAAAGCTTCTGTCTGCAAGCTCCTACTTCCTCGAACGTCAAGCGGCACAACCAAAAACAAAGGGCTTTACTTCTGACATGTTATCACGAAGGAGCAGTCAGTGTATTACAGTATAAAGAAGACACCAGGCGACCTTCAGTACCAAGAGCAGTGCCAAGCTCAGTGGCCATTTCACATGTTTCAGTTTGTCATGTCATGTGGTACAACCTTAGGGACTAGAAACATGTGAAATGATTATATTATTGTTTATTTATGTGATAACAAAGGTGTCTATGGGTGTTTAAACAGATGCCTGTTTAATCTGAAACGATCTGAAAAGTCAGATGGCACAACCAATAAGCCAAATGTAAGTGACTTACTAAAATAGGCAATAAAAAGCTTTCATAAAATTAGCTATATTAAACAAACAACTTTATAAAGTCCTGTTACGTTCCCACAAAAGGCTATAGTCTAGGGGAGAGTGTGGGGACAGAGAGAGGGAGGGAGAAACAAAGGCACTCACACATAACAGGTCCACATATTTTACTTAACATACATACTCTAACATTTAGGTGCTCTTGTAGTTCTACAATTACAGACTGTAGTCCATCTGTTTCTCTGTATAATATTTTATCCTACCTTTACCCTGTTTATCAAGTGCCAGGACCCGACGGGGCCGCCACTGAGCAGGTATTATTTGGGATCACTCTCAGAACTACAGTGAAACTGATGTGATAATGTGTTTGTGTGTGTTAGTGTGAGCCGGTATAGTTTTAAGTTAATCAGATACAGCAGTGCTCTTGGCCTTTCAAAATACTGTGCCCACCATCAGGTCAGTGTCACTGCAGTGCTGAGAATGATCCAAATACCAAACGAACAACACTTCATCCATCATTCCAGCGAAGAAGAACAACATGTTCCCTTCTTTTGCTTGCTTGAATAATTTATGTTGGAATGCAGTTTATTTACTTTCGTCTTTATTTATGTAGTTGCTGGTCAGATACAAATGAATTTCCTGTTGGAATGCAGAATACGGCATTGTGTTGAACATATAACTTGGACACATTAAAGGTTCAGTCATTGTTAGACCGGTGTTGACATACATTCCTTACAGGGCCCTGCTTCCTTTCCCGGTAAATGAGCTAAAGTCATTGTAACTTGGAGAGAGAAACAGAAACAGAGCTTCTGTTGTTTCCCCAACTCAGAAGGAGGGAGGTTCTGTTTTGATGGGAGGGAAAAGTTGCTAAGCACGGTTTATGACCAAACATTAGGAAAGGGCTCTTTACTGGGGTCAAAGGGCGTGTGTAGGTGAGTGTGTTTCAATAAGGTACAGGCAGAAGCATGGAAGCCAAACGGTATGAATGAGGGTTAAAGTTCCAGCACATGTGTTGGTTTCTTCTGTACATAAACCAGGACGCCAAAATACACTCCTAACACCAGCTGAACACACACACACACACACACACACACACACACTTGAGCGTGGAGTTTCAGTGGGAACCATTCAGTCTGGAAAAGCTGGGATTAGGCCTTACTTTCCAGTTTATGTGCCCAAGATATATAACAAGTTTAAAGGAGTTTTTTGACTAATGTCTTTCTTGCGCATCTGCAGCATGCGGTCGATTACCATAGCAATAATTTTGCTGTGTCTCTCTCCACCAAGTAAAATAACAGAAAACCTATTCAGTCCAAACTGATTTACAATAGAAGCCAATGGGCAGAAGCTTTTCTGAAGCTACCATTTGGCTTCAATCATATTTGTTGCTTCAAAAAAAGGCAATTTGCAAGTAGATGCAACCTGATGAATTGATACTCCGTACCAATGGGAGGGAACATTAGTGTTGTTGTCCAAGTCAAGTTGGAGTTGAGAGCAAGGCCAGGAGTGCCCAAGACCAAGGCAAGACCAGAAAGACAAGGTTTTTCCAGAGTATGTGAAAATATTGTTGACCACGAAGTTGATTATTTGCTTTTATATTTTAACAAACTAATTATATATATAAGCTTTCTAATAATGTTTACATTTTCAAGACAGTCATAACCAAAACAGAGGAAATACAGCAGTAAGCATGTATGAGAACTGTAATTGAGTAACTATACCTAGGTGCGGTTTGCTCAGAGGTCTTTGCAAATGAAGCTTTGAAACCTGTTGGTTTACACCGTCACTTGGAGACTAAACACATTGAATATGTATTTAAACCTGGTGAACTGAGCCAGCACTCCATTTGCAGCATTGTTCCTAGCAAGGCTGAAGTCGGCTTCTTACGTTTTCCTGTTCCACCTTAAATGGTGCAGTATTTACAAGTGCCGGAATTTAACTACTTCATCATTTTAGAAGGAACAGGGAAATTCAAACAAGAAGCTGCCCCATGTTTGGACCACAAGATGCAAAAGTTTATAAATCCTTGATATTGAGAAAGGACTGGTTATTCTGTTTATTCTGGTTTTGTTGATATTTAGTAATAATTAATTATTTAGTATATTATTTAGTATAATTAATTTAGCTTCCGGTTACCTCTGATTAAGCTATTGCACGCAGCTGGTCTAAGCAACCATTTTTTGAGTTCACCTTACCCCAAGACCAAGTCCAGATGAGGTTGAGACCGTGACGAGATCCAGGCCACTCAGTTAATGTCTCGAGATCACATGTACTACAGCAGTATGTGACGTATCTTCATCCCTCTTCACTCCTTACAAGTATAGAAATGTTACAAGTTCAGCATCAAACTTCATCCCTCTCTTTGCCAAGAGTGTCTCTAGTGGTGGAAATCAGCACCAATGTTAACCCTTCTGTTTATATCACTTCTTTTGTTTGCTTCTGAACACGGTCTCTTGCCAGGAGTGAGTGGCAGCGAAGTTGATAATGGCCATCTGCCAAGAGCTTCAGCTCAGCTAACACTTCCATTCTTTCATTGGCTGCCTGTCTTTAAAGGATCTGAGAGCAGGACCTTCAACATGATTGACAGGAGGTTAGAATATGCTGTCTGGGAAGTGCTACTTCTTCATCCTCTCATGTTGGACTGATGACAGTGACTCACTTTCATTTGAGGTATAAAGTGGTATTACCAGACAGGTTAGGCCAGGGCTAGTTGGTCAGCATGCTAACCACAGCAGATATCGTCGTGACATGATACACATTACTTACCCTTAAAATGAGTGTGTTCACTTTTTGTTCATAGTTTTAGTTAGATTTGGAATGTTTAAACAAAAAAAACTAACAAATTGCACATTGAAGATTTTATTACTCACGTATGTTGCAACCAAATGATCTGCTAAGGGGCTCATAGAACATCCAACTGTCTAGGCGTTACTAATAGGAGAGTGCTAGCTTGATCCCCAGTAATGCCACAGCCATCTGTTAGCTAACAATGCTAGCTAACATGGGCCTCTACTAGCTCAGTGGTTCTCAAACCAGTCTTTTGGGAGCCCCTGACAATCCACACTTTTGCTCAATCCCCACATAGGACAAGAGCAAAAAAGGACCACCTAGGAGTCCCCACAGACTGGCTTGAGAACTACTGTGACATATAAAAAATGGGTGTTAGCCTAAAGGAGTAGTGGATACTCCTGTTGGATAACACCCATTTGTTATATGTGCTTTAAATATCTCAAAGGAAACATGTGCTAACCTTTAGCCTCTTGTCTTGGTAGAATTGTGTAGGCCCCAGTAGCAGATGGCGATGGGTTTTTATTATCTGTGCTAGTTCTAAACTCTAGGTGTGGAAGAACACTGGAAAGTCTGATTTCCCAATGCTTAAATGCATGGGATTATTTAATAAACTGCTAATAAACTGCTGGCTTGCAAGGTATTTACCTGGAGGTATTTAAAGACGTCTTGAGAAAATTGGAAATGATCATAAGACTCATTTAATCAAAAATACTCCGCTCTAACTTGAGAGCTGTTCATCCAGATTCTAATTAGTGCTGCCCAAAAGGAAGGATCTGAAATTTCTCACAAACCTGTTCACATGGAGCCTTAAAGTGGTCCCGCCTACCATTTTGCATGAAGGCATTGAATTAAACTTCTTGGCCCACTGACCCACATGCCTTTTCGGTTATTACATTAGAAAGCAGTGCTCCGTGCTAAACCCCTGGTGAAGACGGAGACGGTGAATTTTTTTTTTCCCATGAAACAAATTACTCACATGACGTCAACCGGGTTACTCACATCGGACGGGTTTCTAAGGTAACTGAAGGAGGTCAGACAGTAGTTACTGGAGGGAAAATGTTTCCGCCAGGATTCACTCATGTCAGCCTCCATCAACTGATAAACACGACTCTGCTGATAAAGTTCAGCAAAGGAATTTATAGCACTTCCCAGCATTTATTGAGAAATCTCCTCCTTAGGCCCTGTCTGAACAGTTTGACAAATTTCAGGATTTTAATTTGGCAATATTTTCACAAAAAATAAAATCAAGCCATCATTTAAAGGGCCCATATCATTAAAAAACATGACAACTTAGATAACTGAAATTAATAATTTGGTGTAGTGTTTAAACAAAAGTTTCAGAACGTCATTCATTAGTACATAAGTGTTACATACAGCTGCCAGAACAATGTATTTTAAATGGATTAATTTAATGGATTTGATGTCCCAAAAACAAACTCATTTACATTTAAAGATGGCTTTTCAGGGGTTCTTTATTAAGCTTAACGGTTCTATATAGAACCATGTACACTTAAAGTACCATTTGGAAACCTAAATGGCTCTTTGCATGGCAAAACGGTTCTTTGGGTTGATGGAGAATGTGTTGTATATGGTCGCATATTGGCCAAACAAAAACTTGCATTTCCAATTTTGCCAATAATTTTGCCTAAAAACGTCCTGATGAATAGACTAATAGAAATGATCCAAAATATCTAGGAACAATTCTGGTCCCATTAAATGTAAACACAATTTTTGGATTTTGGATCATTTTTTTATATTCTTTGGACAGTGACGATATGTTTCTATATACTACCAAAAATGATTCTTCTACTGTTACAAGTCTAACATCATAACAAAGCAAAATATGTTTTTGGTTACAGAGCCATTTCACCAAGAACATAATCATTTGAGCATGCAAATGATTGTATAAGTGGTCATAGTTCCATATACATGTTTGTTGCTTGAAGAACCATGTTTTTTCAAGGCCTTGCATTATATATATATATATATATATATATATATATATATATATATATATATATATATATATATATATATATATATATATATATACTTAAATGTTTTATTAAACATCCAGCAAAGCTTGTTTAAACATGTATATTGTGGCCCAAAAGAACAAGATTAACTAAAATTGTTGGTTTCCTGGGCCTTTAAGAGTGGGCATATGTCTGCTTATTCAAGCCACAGCAATTTAGCTCTACCCTTTCACACTAAAATTAAAAGGATTGTTTCAGTCTGCACTGTGTTTTTTTTATTGAGGCACAATGCCTTTATGCATGTCAATGAGGGCAAGGATTCTGAACAGATGTCATTCACATCAATCTTTTTTATGGGATAAAGGTTGGACAATAGGCATGTAAAATGGACCAGATATGGGCCCTTTATAAGACATACACAATCAATCATGTTGCCAACAAGAGAAGCATGTTACGAACACACCGCACAAATGCCATTTAAGCTTTATTGTGATATCTGATAGTCTACAATACAGTGAAAAAACAGACAAATGTGACATTTCTTTACTAGGACAGAATGCAAAGCAATATAATCAAGTAAAAAGGGAAAAAAGCATATGCTTTTTTGCTTTGAAAGAAAAAAAGAAGAAAAAAAAAGAAACCCAGGCACGACTTGATATAGCCATTATAAATACAACATGCTTCAGACCTTATATTTTAACAGTCCTAAGAAACTAACTCTTCAAACTTACAATCGTTTTCCTCGAATCGAATACCTAGACACCTTGAGTCTACATGTCTTTTGCATGACGTATCCTATAGAGCTTCAACCAGTGTCACCAAAGCAAATGGCAAAGTGGGGGGAGTAAATAAACTCAACAGCCAATAGCCCCAAAAACAAAGCAAAACAAATAGACAAATCATAGTATGCTGCCACTTAGAAAACACAATAAATGATTCGAACGCAGTATAATTTAAAAAAAAACTGACAGAAATATCAGAATTCCACACTTGGTACTAAAGAATTTAACACTCGCTTTTTGGTTTTTTTCCAAGTGGTTGAATTTCCAGCAGTTAAGACATTCATGATTGTGACTGTACGTATCAGACAGCTTAGCTAGGAGCTAACGGTCGGCTGAACAAAGCAATTAAGCAATTATTTGGTGCACATTGACAGTGACACTGGCCTCGCTTATCTTCAGTTTGAGTTGAGTCTCTTCGGGAAAAAGCTTGTTTGTAGAAGAAATAAAAAAAAAAAATCAAATCAGGTTGATGTTCTGATTGTGAACGTTTTGGCGGGTGAATCCAGCTCACCACTGAGCACGCAACGCTGAACCAGGACATGCTCTGCCACTGAGTCTTACCAAGAGAACCAGCAGGGAGGAACAGCGAATCCTAAGATTCTCAAACAAAATCAAAGAAAGAGTGAAAAACCAAAACAGCCTCTTTTTCACCACCATAACTACAGCAAAAAAAAACAAATAAAAAAAAAGCCAAACCAAATGAAAAGTTAAGAGAGAGGACGCAGAAAAGCTAGTCAACAAACAGCTAAAACTTGATGAGAGGAAAATAACAAATCACTCACACACGCTCGCAAACGCTCTCTCGCACAGACACGCACATGTACACAAAAGCCGGAGGTACAGTGAACAAAAGTGCTTCAAGTCAGGGAAGTAGAGGAACTAACCCAGTAGAAATATGTATATAAAACCTTAAATATGTTACTTTATGTACAAAAACTGTGAGACAGGGACAATGTCTTGTCTGTAACTCGTGTTTTTTTTTCTCTTTTCTTTCAAGTAGGATTTCTCTACAACTATTTTGTTTGCATTGCCTTTGACTGATTAAAAGGTCATGTGACCTGACTGACCTTATTGGCGATAAACGCTAACTGAGGGATTCTGCCACTGATCCTGACGCTATGGAACCCCACAACTCTTAAAAAAAATTATAATCTGTTTTGATTTATACTCCATAGAAATCTACATTAAATGCCCCTCTTTCTTACTATGGAAAGAAAGCCCCACCCTCGCTTTTAGAACAACCCCGCCCGCCCATGCAAAATCCCCAAACCCCTTTATGCTCTGCATAATACAACTGGATATTTTGTAATAGCTCTAACGGTGACAACTAGACCTACAAAAAATAATAATTGGATCATATAATGCTTCTGAATATAGTTCTCAGTGGATAAAAGTTCTGTGAGGTTGTTTAAGTTTTTCTTTTTTTTTCCTTTGACCCGTATGGGCCATCATTAGGTGTGCTGGGTTTTTTCTTTATGGAGTCATGCACTGCACAACACAGGGAGAAATTTTATCTTTCTTTTTTTTTTTTTCCTTTTGAAGAGGCACAAGATTCATGCTGCTTAGAGGCAAAGATGTGGAAGGAGGACTAAGTACATAAAGAACAGATCCACTCACATGCGCTCACACAGCCCAGGTAAAGTGCAGGAGGTGTAAAGTGAAAGCTCTGGATTGCATCATGTTTAAATAGCAGCACATTCTTCATTCTTTTTTTTTTTTTTTGTCCTTTTGTAACAAGTCATTTTCATTATGCCCCGCCCCTTTAAGGAGGGCCTTTGAATTTTTCTAAAATTTTGCCTTATTGTCCCTATTTAAACCGAATTGGACAGATTGCTAGTGTTTGGCATGGGTTCACAGCCATATTTCCTCAACAAACAAAATAAATTAAAAGCACTAAAATTGGCGCTCTGGTTTGCCAACTCGTGAACAGAAGCGAAGGTAAAGCAGCAGAAGGTCTACTCTAAGGGGAGATGATTATGCCAGCAATCACCCGACCCTAAAGTTCATTCAAAAAGCATCTGGTACAATCATTCAATCATCAATGAAAAGGCCATGAAAAAACAGACAGACAGACTTTTGCCTCTAAACCCACGAACAAGGCCTCTGCAAAGTGCAAACAAAGTAACTGCATTCAAGTATGCCATAACGTAATGCGTAAAACTCACACACGCACGCGACACACATACGGCTAACATGCACGCGTGTGTCTGAACATATGCATAAGCACACGTAAATCACATGATCATAAGAACATTACCGTAAAGTCTTGTAATCATCAGAAACTACAGGCGTCCGACAAAGGGTCAAAATGTAGGGGGGAGGGTGTGGTTCACGGACACTAGTTAAAGTTTACCCCTGCTGTCCAGTGCATTTAGACAGCATTTAAAAAAAAAAAAAAAACAACATATTTCTTTCACGTATAGTATGGATGCAAAAATGGAACCTGCCACAAATGCCACCTCAACACTAAAAGCTACACATCATTTTTTGTATGATCTTGCCTAAAGCACCAGATTAACAGCTAAAGACAGGACAGCTCCTGCACAGAGGGGTGGGGGGGTGTCAAACTCTACTGTACCGGGTCACACAAATTGCACAGTGAAGTCATCGGAGGAAGAATAAAGAAGAAAAGACTATGAAAAAGAAAAACTGAAAAAAAAAAAAAATCAGGAGTCAAATCTCAAATACGATAGATAAAGGTACAGGGATATATCATAAATACAAAAAAATGCCACTGCAATGCTGAAACTCCGCCCACTTTCCCTCCCTTACCTCCCCTGTCCAATAGTATCTACGGTACTGCTACATGGCCCCGCCCCCGTTGCGTAACACCCCAACCCAGATTATTTTTCTCAAAACATCAATCGTATCTGTCTAGCACCCTCCCGTCGCCATCCCAACGCAGAAGGAAAGAGCATGCTCAGTAAAGACCTGTCTCTGAGAGGGAGAAAAATGCTAACCAGTAACATCATCAGTCCACCAGGGAGGACCCAAAATTCCTGCATAAAAGGAAACAGTACATACACACACACACACACACTCTTGTCTCGTCAGTCCCTGCTCCGCGTAAAGAGAGAGACAGACTTGGGTGTGGAAAGAAGAGAGAAGAGAAGGAGTGAGATGGTGTCTTCTTGAAACTCATCAGTTTACGAAGGGGTGGTGACATATGAAGGTCAAAAACACACCATGAAACCAGCCAGAGTCAGAGTTGGAGAAAATCCTCAAAAAGATTACAGAGTTTCTCAGATGGATGAGTGGAATCCCCTTGCTTCTTTATTTCCTCACTTTCTATCCCTCCCCTCTTCATTCAGTCGGTTCGAGTTTCTGAGTCTGTATGTTTTACCGGGAAACCAGTGGTGGTGGAGGTGATGGTGTCTGGGGGAGGAGGGCGGGGTAGGTTGGTGGTGTGTGTTTGCGCGTGTGGTGTCACTCTGTGAAGTCCGCTACAGAGCGGCCCAAAAGGTCACTGAGCAGAGAGGAAGTGGGCGGGGGTCACTCCCAACCGTTGTCCTTGATCATGTGAGCCAGCTCAATGATGAACTTGCCCTCTTTGTATTTCTGACTGCTCTCAAACGCATGCTCCTGTATGAGAGAGAGAGAGAGAGAGAGAGAGAGAGAGCGAGAGAGAGAGAGAGAGAGATCAGAGATCAGTTTCTGCAGATTCTGACAAGTGAATCTTGTCAGTGTGTTTAAAATTCACCTAGGCAATTAACTTTTGTTGTTTTCCAAGTGAAATAAAGCTCACACACACGCACACACGCACATTTTGGCTTATCCCTTCTTCAGGGGTCGCCACAGTGAGTCAACTCGCACGCTAAATTTGTTTTTTACGTCGGATGCCCTTCCTGACACAAACCTCACCATGCACCTGGGTTTGGGACAAACTCCACAGAGTTTTACAATTCATAAAACGGCCCGGACCAGGAATCGAACCCGGATTCTTGCTGTGAGGCAACAGCACTAACCACTGCACTGAAATAAGGCTTACACATTAGTCATACATTTTTTTGTGATGTTATCTAATTAAACTAATTAAAGTTTTGTACATTTTATGCAGCTAAAAAGAAAAAAGAAAGGATGTACTATGCTCATTTTCAATGTCCATAATCTTTATAATCTTCATCTACATTCGTCTACTTGAACAGGTGTACATATTTCAGATGTTCCCAAAACACAATATTTTTCTGATACTATTCATCTGTTTTCACCTTCTGTCTATAACACACTGTTTGAGCTCCTGTGTCTTTAAACCCCACCTCCCAATGAGGCCAGTGTTCTCTGATTGGTCAGAGATTGCCCACACTGACTGCTAAACCACCTGCCTGCAGTTCTGCCAGCACCCTGCTGTCACTTTGAGCCAGAGTCTGATCCTGAAAGTCAGGCTGAACAAGTTGGTAGACCTGACCCACCCTTGCAAGCTAAACTGGATCAGGACATTTCAGTGTGGTGAGTTTTTTTTACTGTTGTAGGTCTCTGTATATTTTACAAGGGGGCGTGCCAAGCTTGGGACTGTGCTACAAGGTAACATAGCAGGAATTCCAACAAGGCATTTTAAACAGCTAGGAAAAGAAGTTTCTGTTCTTCATTCTATTTCCAAAAATGAAGAATATTCAGTTGGATAGATGACAAACACACAGTTACAAAACTTCAGTTAAGAATTTTTATATCTTCATGACTGATGTGAGCTCTGCTGCAGGTTAAACTGGTTCCAGGACCGTCTGTGTAGTGACATTAATCTAAAACTTGCAGTCTGACAAGCTTCATCTGTGAGTGCTAAATTCTTTTTAAGCATTCAGGAGTGCTCCTGTTTAATCACAGATGGGGAAAGTCTATGTCTTTAACTTGCACTCACACTCTCTCAAGTGCCTGAAACTCATTAGATGTATGCTCCAGTTAACATATTTGACTGTGTATATAAAAAAAGACAGCAAAATCCCATAACAGGTGGTGTACTTGGGTGGGGTTGGACACAGTGTAGTTTTTGTATTTTTGCCTGCTCGTCATTATTGCGCAGAAAGAAGAACTGCAAGCTACACATCTAATCAGTCATTAGCACAGGGCTAGTTTAGAAACTGGATAGCTGGAGACCTAAATAAATCAGCACAAACACGGAGGAACTGGATGAACCTGCTCACACTGCAGGGCTCACCAGAAACTCCAAAGAACACTCAGACAGTTCAGAAAAGCCTAACATTTTTAACATTGCTAATAATGCACAAACGCTACTGCACACCAGTTAGTATGATTCGTTGGCACATTCTTAACATATTTATTGATATGTTTTTGTGAGAGCTTTACACATTTAAGAATTATCAGCGCTACATTATAATTAAGCCTGTCTTCTTTGAGAAATGCAAATCAATTATATGTTATCCATAAAAATTCAACAAAACAAATTTGTTCCAAATGGACAGGACTGGGCAAAATATTCAGTAAATATAATGTAGGCTGAATACTGAAAACACTGTGAGTAATGTAGTCCACTACAAATCAGTCCCTTCAAAATCAGAATACATTTATACAGGACATCTTCTTTGAAAGAACATGTTTGCTAAACGCCATGTGATGATTATCAAAACACACTATTTTAGAATTTCATTTATTTATTTTGTTTGTAAGTGTTCTAAAAGTATTTACTTTTTTTTTTTTTAAAGTGACTGTATTTTAAATACACATATATATCCCAACACTTGTATTCCATTTAGTGTTGGTATCGGCGCCGATACTGGCACTTACACTCAGTACCGGTATCGGCAATAGAGAGCGCCGATACCATGAAGCTTATTGACTAAATGGCTGCACGTGTTTCTGCATTGTGGCAATTTTTATTTTTTCATAGCTCTGAAACTTTTTAATGTGCAGTTACTCAACCAGTAAATGGTGTTCTTTCAAGGTTATTATATCTTATTCAGGATAAGACATAAAAAATACAAGATATAAAAAGTTGAACACTATAAATATCAGGATTTATAGCCATATATCGAGCATTTAAGTCAGAGTTGGTATCGGTACTCGGTATCAGCAGATACCTGAAAAGCTGGTATCGGTATTGGTATCGGTATTAAAAAAACATGGCATCGGTGCATCCCTAATTCCATTACATTTCAACTGTGCAAATAGATACACAGCATTTTAACATTAAACTCCTTTAATAATCGTTCTTAAACATTTGCGTTTTTAGAAGAGTGTCCGGCAAGAGATTTTTAAACACCAAGAAACAGACCTGAAAGACGATTTAGCACAAAACTTACACAATCAAAAGGTCAACCACATAGTGTTGACAACTTTTAGCTACTGGCTATAAGAAAAGCAGAAAAACAAAAACAGAAACGTACGTATTTCCAGCCCAGAGTGGTTTTACAGTTTTCACAGTAGATGTCTGCCACGGCATGTAAACCTGTAAGGAGAACTCTCTCCTCAGCTGGACCACAGCCCACATTCACCCTGAGAGAGAGACAGAGAGAGAGAGAGGATTACTTAATGTGCAAACAGTTTAAGATGCATTCATTCTGTTCACAGATAGCATACTGAGATAGAGGAACTCCTTAATTACAACTTTCTGCGCAAGTTCAACGGTTTCACTTACGTTTAGCTGTGATTACAGGCTCTAAACAGAACTTTTGTGTTGATTTGGCACAATACAGTCCACTCTGTGTGAATGGCTTTTTTATTTTTACATTTGAAGTTCAATATAAGGAAAGTCATTTAAAGTGGTTTAGCATGAATGTTCAGTTTGAGAGAAACTTGTCGAGTACCAGGCATGATCAAAGGAACCAGACCTTCCGAGGCGCCCTATATATATTTGCAATACAGAATTTGTGCCTTATGCTTCCAATCACGACCACTGTTCAGTCTACAAGATACTGTTTCATATAAAAGCACCCTGAATGCCTGCTGAAATGTCTATCGCTTAACATCAGTGGAATTTCCCTTTATAGTGCATTCTTACACACTCTACAGCTGCCCTGTGATATCACTCTTACACATTAGTGCTTTGTCTGCGGCTGTTCAGCTGGAGTAAGGCCCCAACCTGCTGACGCAGCAAAACCCAGCATCAGCCTGCTGAGCGCTACAGCTAGGCCCAATGGCCTCACAGAGAAACTGAACCATAATTTCTATCACTTGTTCAGCTTCTGGACCCTTTCTTGGTTTCAGATGTTTTATTTTCACTGAACTGGATGACTGGTGTTGGACAAGCTATTTAATAAACAAATGTCTGCATATGCATTAACTGGACCTGTACATTTCCTGCAATGCAGGCACAACACTGCCCTTTCATTTCAGTGTCATCAACATGGATTGCTATTTGATGCTTTTCTGACTGTGAACTGCGGGATTTAGTCTGACACTAGTCTGTCTAGCGCTATTAGGCTACAGAGAGGGATCATGATGTTATGTAAGTAGCCTTCAAATGCATACTGAAGACCTTTTCGTCTACTGCTTCAAAAGAATTTCACAGAGTAAATCGTCGACTGTGCCACCGAGTCCTCTGTATTTGTCACGCTGGGAAGCTTGTCAGACATAGACACAGACGTTAAGGGACAGCAAAGCTAAGCAGCATGTTAATTAAATTAACTGAATGTTGCAGCATACAAGACTTGACTGACGGAAGTGTATTATATTAGTACTGACTCGACATAAATCAGACTTTATTGAGAGTTTTTTGGGACATTGATGTACAGGCAGTACTTACACTGAGTTGAAGAGGTAGGCTCGTCCCTGGCTGCCTTGGAATGACTGGGGAGAGAAACAGAAACGAAGGGCTATATTAGATGTACCTGAGAGACATTAAATCCAATAAGTAGTGCTCAGTTCAGACAAGGTTTCTACGAAAATGATTCTCAAATTTGAGGCACATTTCTGAAAAATCCATAAAAGAAAATGCAAATTAATCAGCATTTACATCAACTCACTCAAGTCTTGCTTAATGTGCCTGGAGCAATTTGAACCTCTATTAGCTCTCCACCTCTGGGAATGTCAGCACAGACATATTTTCATGTGGCGGTGTGTTTATCATCAAATGGAGTGAGTTTTGTTCCCGTCATCATCCCTTATGCGAAAAAACCCAAATCTTTAAAATGCACATAAGAAAAGTGATGGGAAAGCTTTGCTGGCTAGTCTATTGCCTACTATTGTTATTGTAACAAAACCTCTGCATCTCTTTCTGGACCATTCTGATTGGTCCATTTGTCATAAAATGTTAAAGTGGACCTATTTGTGGACCGGTTTATATGGTTCTATCTTCCTAAAACACAATATATTTTTTCTGATACTGTGTATATATATATATATATATATATATATATATATATATATATATATATATGTGTGTGTGTGTGTGTGTGTGTGTGTCCGAAATGCTCTATTACAGCACTGCTTTGAATGGTCAAGCACCACAGCATTTGAAAGCTACAGGCCAATAAATATTATGTCACGAGATGACATCACCTCGCAACATAGAAAATGGGCAAGGTATTTCAGGAAGCTGAGAAAAGTGGTTTCTGTGAGACAGAGTTTTTCCCTCTGGTGTGTACTTTGGGCTTTATAACTTTGCCAACTGTTTACATGTACAAAAGCTCCAACACAAGGAACAGGAAAAAATAGAAAAACATAGTACAACACAAAAAAAAAACAGCTGGCAGTTCAGCTTGTTATGAGTTATTAAGTTTTGGTATGATAGTGACAATATCTTTATAGTTTTCTACTATCATATAAAGAGCCAGATAGACAGACATACTTCACTGCTAACCACAGAAAAAAGTAGGACCTTGTACATATGGATATGTAATATTCCATTCTATTCTATTTCACATTGTAAAAACAACACAATGGGGCTTGTGAATGTGTGTTTGCTGGTTTCTGGGCACAGTCTGTCTAATTCATGATGCCTGAGATCTGGCTTAAGGCCGGCTTACATTTCATTGTGTTTACATTGTGTGTTTTTATGTACGGAAGTATGTTCATGTCCATTGTACAAGGTGGGGGTGGTGTTTATGCTTGTGTGTGTGCGGGTGTGTGAGGGAGAAACGCAGAGAGGAAGAACAAGAATAAGGAGTTGGTGTTCGTGCGAAGTCCACCTAAACCATGACTGCCAAGCTCTGGATTGAGGCCAACATGTGCATTTCATCAATTCATAATGTGCCTGCGAGTGTGCGTTACTATGAAACAGCTCTTTTGTCTCGAAGTTTGAGATCACTTTATATTAGACGGCAATTACAGTACTCCGTACACGCCGTATGAGATTTTTCCTACAACACTCTGTGCTTTGTGCTCCACACACGCGGCCCTGGGTGGAGAGAATGAAAGAACAGACGTGCCTTGCTAACCCTTCTCATAAAAACAATAATAAATCAGTGAGACCTACTGGGTGAACACACTGCCCATTAAAGGAGTACTGAGGAACGGACAGATATAAAAACTTGTCACTTAGTCCACCAAGCCGATAAATTCTGTCATCAACATAACAAAAGGGTGTTTGGCGTATTGCATTGAAAAAGCAAACATCTATTAAAAAATTTCCATTAATAAGAACACTGTGGTTGGTCTGTCCAGATAATAGCCACATCAGGTTATTTCATCCGTTTATCCGTTATCCCTTCTGTATAACGGCAGCTTATTTAGACCCTTATTTTAATTTCAGATCCCATTTCATCGAGTGATATTAGAGCAAACTTAAGCCAATGGTACATCGTCTTTAAGGTGAGGCGGACCATCTTGACAGGAAGGGGATCTGCACAGTCACAACATCACAACATTTAACTCTCTTAGTGATTACAGTTCATAAATCCTGACAAAAACATATTTGATGCAATTAGTGTCCGACCAAACGAGTCTGTTAAAAGGGGGGAAAATAAATCCCACAAAAATTTCCAATGCAAGCGTCATTCTGGCCACAAACTCTGCAATTAGTGGCCAAAACTACGTATAATTTCTCAACCTAATACCCATATGCTGCCTCAATACTGTATAATCAATTACCACAAACAGTAATCGTGATGCATTTCCCTAAGCTCAGCAAAAGAAAAGAAAACCTGTTGTCTCAAAACATACTTATAAATAGAAGCCAATGGGCAGATGCTTCCACACCCGCCCACTGGCGTCTACAATAGAGCTGAGTGTTTTTTTTCTCTTCTTTCATTAAATTAAGCAAAACATGTCCAGATTATTGTCCATGGTAATTGAGCATATGCTAGAGATGCAGCAGATAGAGATTAGGTTGAAAAACGCTGGAATATTACTTTAATTTCCCCTGTTTTTCCATTCGGCATCTCAAGCTCTTTCTGGCTATCTGTTTTAAGCCTTTCGCTCTCTCACCAACTCACTCACTCTCTCTCTATCTTTCTCTCTGACCTGGTGGTTTTAAAAGCATTAGCCCGCTTTAGTTTCTATCTCAGAGCATTAACACAGATCAGCGAGGCTAGTGCAGTCCCGGCACTTGTGTCTACGTGCCATGTACAGTATCCCCCATCAAGAGCCATCCTCTAGCCTGTTGCAAGGACAAACAGGCCTTCTGTTGCAGCCTCACTCAAAGCACACAATCCTGGTGAACATCCAAGACTTAACAACATGAAGCCTGCACACCACACACACTCAGTCATGTAAATGTGTAGTCTGAACTACATATTGTTTTGACTATTAAGTGTTGCATCTCATTTTGGCACCTGCTGGTCATTAACAGATTTGTGAAAAACAGAATGAATAACATAAGGATTTCTTGTATGTCAACTGTGCATGCACTTTGGAATCATTATCCATTTGTAATCATCAGCAGTGTTGGAGCAGAGAATAAAGCATTAACCATACTGACAGTTATTAAAGTATTAAATTGTTTACCATGCTGCAGGCTTGAAAATTTTATTGATTTAAAAAGCATTACAGGCGTGCACATATAGAGACCATATTGCTACTGCACAGGTACTTCTGTCCAGGTTGCAACCTCTCTCATTATAAAAACAAGTCAGTAAGCAACACTCAGATGCATGACAGCCTGCTTTTCACTGCTGCAGCACTAGGTGTTAGCCTCAGGTACGTGTGGAAGTGAGCCAGCATGTCTCTGCTAGACGGCTGTCATCCATAGTCAGCGAGGCTAGGACAGACGGTAGAATCGGCTTTACTTTTTCCACTGCAGATGACCTGGGAGCAGGCTTAGTGCAGGCTAAAGCAACCGGTCACTCCTTCAGCCTAAACAACTCATACACAACGGCTAAACCAGAGCAGAGCCACATTTGGAAGCCCACCACTTCCCACCACTATAGGAAGTCCAGACTGGAAAAGAATGCAGGTTAGGAAGTAGGTTGTGAAAGACACAGCTGTGACTTGGTATTAATATCAAGATTTTGATATCATGACAACATGTGCAATATCCCAATAGTCAATACCAAAACCATGACAAACGATCAATTTGTTAATAAAAATAATTGTTATTTATTAGGGATGCACCGATACCACTTTTTCCTTACCAATACCAATAAAGATACCAGCTTTTCAGGTATCTGCCGATACCAACTCTGACTTAAATGCTTGATACATGGCTATAAATCCTGATATTTATAGTGTTCCACTTTTTATATGTTGCATTTGTAAAAGAACACCATTTACTGGTTGAGTAACTGCACATTAAAAAGTTTCAGAGCTATGAAAAAATAAAAATTGCCACAATGCAGAAACACGTGCAGCCATTTAGTCAATAAGCTTCATGGTATCGGCGCTCTCTATTGCCGATACCGATACTGTATGTAAGTGCCAGTATCGGCGCCAATACCGATACAGTATCGGTGCAACACTATTATATACACATGGTTTTAATTCATGTGTTCTGAAAGAAAGACAGTGAGTTGAAACCAATAAAAAAATAAGGTTGCACCATGATATCAGCATGGGGAGATATTAGCTTTGCAAATGATCCACATCAGACAGGTGTTTAAATTTGACTGATTTGTGTATTCATTATACTCTAGAACAGCAGAATTAGACTAGTGGATCCCTGTACAAACAGACTTGAACTATATGTTAACTGTTTTTTAGGATTACACTGTCAGCTGAAAGATTAGCATGCTTTTTATTAATTTTAGGCAGAATCACAGCAACCACAGCGCTTTCTGTTTGGATTTCTCGGTTCGGCCGTTATTTGAAGGCAGCACAGATGTATACTTTACTCTTTAACACATCCCATTATACCTGTGTCAGCAGAGAAATAGAAAAAACATGAGCACTGACACAGTGGACACTGCTGACTTCTAAGGCGCCTACTTATTAGACAGCTCAGGCAGTAAGGCATTAAGGCAGCTACCGTCTGGTTCAAACACAGACAGCATAAAGTACAGCACACTTCAGTGCACTTCAAGTTCCTTCGATTGTGTTCCATGAAAAGAAAACAGGGTTTCTACGCATATCAGCAATGAAAGGATGCCAAACAATAAGACTACAAGGCAATGGCCTGAGTTCCATGGGGGTCATTTGACCCACCTTTAGCCGAAGGCAAATTTCTCAGAATGTGACTTTCTCACCGAATAGCTCACATTATCTCTGAAAGTTTCTTTAACTTTTCCCGTAAAAGAAAAATACTTCCTTGTTACATCTATGATGCAAATTTAGAATCTCAGTTCTAGTTTGGTATCTGTGCCTTCCTGCACAGCCAGACAAAACAACTCTGGAAAACAATTTTGCTTAAGTTGTTGAACTGGCTCAGAATTCCAAAGGTTTGTATGTTTGGCCTGTAATAATCTACATTTAGCCATGCATGTTGGCCCTCTAAGCCCTTTGACATGGCCGCAGGGTCTTTTGTGGCTGCCAGGCTTCAAGTGGGCATGCTTGCCAACTGTTGCTATAACAGCAGGAGGTCGAGGGGGATGAAAACGAGGGCACAGGGCATGGCTATCTGACCAAGTGAAACAGTGCTTTTTCCCTGATTACACCAAAACACTCATTTCCTGTGGGGCATCTGACATTGCTTCCTAGCTCAGAGGGTGCGTGGAGTACGTGTGAAGGCACTTTGCCTGAAGACAAACTCCTCCTTACATGGAGTAGTGAAAGAATAACCTTTTCCCCATTTAGGTTAATTAAAGTGCATTTTTAAAAGGGAATCATTAGCTCACAACAGTGTTCCCTTCCACTGACCCACTAACAAAAAGACCTACTTTTACAGCCTTATTGGAAACACTGCTGAACTCTTATTCAAAATTACAGTCATTTGTAGTAAGTATGGCACTGCTGCGATCTCTTAAGAAATAACACCTTCTGAAAACCAGTTCAAAAGCATCTCACTCATGAACACACGTCTGGATCATTTCCTAAACCTAACTCTCAGTGATTCTTGTTACTGAAAGGTCATGGAAGATCAAAAAGCAGCAGCCCCAGGTTAAGACTTCAAACCTTCTAACAAAACGATGAGGATTGTGTGTCTACACCCATCCAACGCTTTTTTCACCACCCAAACAATCGGCCCATTCTTCACCGAAGTCCCTGCATGTCTTTACGTTCGCGCTGGTGGGTAGATGCATTCGACTCAACCTAGCCCGCTTCTCTCCCGCCTGGCTCCCACCGGCCCGCCAAAGTAACTCGAGATCCATGTTGTTAAAACAGGACAAGTGGGTCATTTACTGTTCCTATCAAAGGCACCTGGTCCTGAGAGAAGTGGCAGTCAATGGCGGGTTTGTTCCAGGTCTTTTCAATCAGGGCTTGATTGCAGGTGCAGTTAAGAGGTGCAAGCCTCTATCTGATAAACAGGGCCAGGTAATCTGTTGGGTGCACCGAGGCAGAAGGAAGAGAGGAGCTTTCCAGTAACAGGATTAAAACAAGCCAGCCCTAAACAAATAACTGCTGCAGAATAAGGTCAAAATTCAACCTTCAAAGCAAGATTCACTGCAGCATGATAACGATAGCATGTGGGCAGACGTATATACAAAAGACATGGGAGTGGGCATTACATATAATATTATGATAGTTGAAAACAATGCAATAAGATATGTGGTGTCTGATATTTACTGTAGTACTGCAAATTCAGCTAAAATGGACTATGTATACTCTCCTTGTTAACATATAGTAACATATCCATGATGTTCAGAAAAGCGTATTGTGACATAATACCAGTGAAAACTGAAATATATAACAATTGCTGTTTCTATAAAGATTATTACTATTGTTCATGTGTTGTTAATGCACTCATTTATTTTAATGCATAGTTACACATTTTCCTAGTCTGATATGAACACTATATGTTGCTATGGAAGAAACATGCAATCACTGTTCTCATCTCGGTAATAAAACTGGAAACTGTTTTACTTATGAAGATTACAGGATTTACTGCTTTTAGATTTATATAAATCCTGTGTTCACATAATAAAGATAACACTACTTACCGAATTACCAAACGTAATAAGTAATAAAGTAGAATCTGCTGATGCTTATGAATTTATCATGTAGTAATAACAAAATGTTCTTCTTAAAAGACAAAAAGACAAATTAACTACACAAAATAATGTGATTAATAATGATTACTTAGTTCAATTTTTGACAGCCTAAACATAAATATAAGTACACAACAAGGTTTAGCAATGTTCTAATTTATATTAATTGATGGCAGCATGCTATTTATGCCAGGATAAAAGAAATAATTCAATAAATCCAAGAATAATATAAAATAAAACTCTCTGTTCCAGCACGTTGTTGCTACAAGTTAAACTTGTGATGGTAATGCAGCAGACTGACCACTATCTGTAAGCAATGAGGCTCAGCTTCACTCTTGTTCTTCAGGAGAAGCCGATGCATGGGCTACATAGACATTAGAGCACAAGTGATTGTGTGGGAGCAGGGTGGTTTGTCCGTAGATATTCTGTAGGGAGCCCTTAGCTTAGCCTTTTCACAATGGAGCACACATTCCACCACCCAGCTCTGTTTGATGCCTCTCCAAGAGTCCAGCATGTGAGTCTAGCTTTTCTTTGGCCAGCGCTATGCTAGCTAATCCGCTTTTTAATGCTGCTCCAGTTCTTGGCAGCCTTCTGACAGGCCAAAAAAATGATACCTCACGTCGGCATCGATAAGAGGATGGGAGAGACTTAATGGAGTGACATACGCAGCTCTCTGAATGGGGGATACACAGAGAGTGAATCTGGCATTAATCATTTAATCATTTCACTTTGAAAAGCGGATGGCGACACTAGAAAATTCTCCAAGATGACCGCCTACTTGGATGAAAATAAAAGCATGACGCGAACAAAGTAAAAGTCTAAAATGTTCAATATGCTAAGCAAAATCTGCCGTTTTCCCAGTTACAGAGCCAACAATACCCTCCATTCTTTGAACGCTTTGAAAACTGGGTCATCGGCAGTGGCATCTTCAACGAAATGTCAAGTAATCGCTCACCCGCTTCGCCGTATAATGTTCAGCTCTAACTCTCGGATACAGAACTAAATGAGGCTCAACTGCTGAATGGGCTAACACAGAGCCGTTAGCAAGCACTGGATGGGTAGTGAAAGACTTCGAATATGATCTTCCCAAAGTGACATAATCAGCTTATGGGTGATGCCAGGCCCTGGCTACCGCAGAGAAGAGAGGAAGAAAAGAAAGGCGACTCCTTTTCCCACCTACTCTTACTCACCTCCAAAGAGCATGTAGAGCTTTTTAAGTGCTAAGAGCATTACTCTTTAGTGTGTTTTGACACATGGGCTGTCCTGCCTCAGGAGGCCTGCTGACTGAACACTTCTTTTATAAATGTCATGGCCTCATTCCTTATTTGATTGGCCTTATCCTGGGCTCTTATCCATTACACCAACAAGTCAGCGCCAATGACACAACTGACAGGGGTTTCTTGAGCCAATCAGCTTCTCCGGAGGAGAACAAAGCAATAAGCCACGAGAGGCAACAAGTTATAGTAATTTCAATGAAGGTTAAGAGATGCTTGGCATTGAACAAGATCATTGAATTACTGACACATCACCTTGAGTGGTTTATGGCTTTTCTAAAAGATACAAATGATGATTACATGTGGTCAAATAACTTAATGCGTTATTATTGTGAATGATACTGGGCTCATATTGGTGTTGATACTAGAACTTCAGAAAAGCAGAATGTTTAAGTAAAGCTTGGCTACGATGCTAAAATGTCTGCATTATGTTTATTTCCCTGCACTAACATTCATATGAATACATCTGATTTCCCATTGAAATGCTAACCCAGTTAATTTGTACTATTTGAGTACTGGCATAGACATGTACATGGAAAATCTTTGCACCAAGCGGTGCAGCTCTATGAGCATGGGCTATTATTTAATTAGCAGAACAATGCTGAACTGTTTGAATTATTGAAACATGAAATGAAAATGAAGTATTTTCCAAAAGCTAGAATTGTATCTTTGCTACTGGAACTATTGAGTTATAACAACCTTGTTGGTAAACAAAGCACAATCTTGCGCTATCATGTGGCTGAAGACCTGTGTTAAAAAACACACAGGAGCTATTCAGGAATTACAGGACTGGCTTCATTCTCTAAATAGTATCCACCTTATATATGCTGTCTCACAAATTCTCAGTACTGACTTCTTAGGAAGCCCAAAACAAATTCTCTACATTATGATTTCTTTTTATGACATTACGAAGGCAGTCATGTGTTCAGCCTGATAAAGGATCACTGATAGCACAGACGAAGAAGTGAGGGGAAGCTTCTTCAGAGCGCTGGAACTGGGCCTGCATTACATAACTGGAACGTCAAAATGCAGCTATTACTGTTAAATACCCAGCTGATAAACTCACACTGGCACCTCGGATGTCATGGTCACTGCTAAAAGCCTAGTTACACTGTGTACTGTTTGTGTAGCTTTATGACAGCCCATTTCTCTCCTCTGATAAGCCGACAGGAGATGTGATTTGTTGATTTGATTGCAGCGTTCTTGTTTGGGTAGAGAGGGTTTGTTCGCGCCTGTATGGGTCACACAGACTGCGGCACGCTATGGGAAAATCAGTGGCGTGTGCGTACGTGTTTAAAAATAGAGTAAAACTCAGAAGCAGCCTGAACGATCGAGCAAAGAACGGCTACTTATTTCACTCTCTAATAATGGGCTGGAAACACAAGCCAAGTGGCATTCCTTCTGGGAGTCCAGAAAAAAACAAAAACCAAAACAAAAACACTGGCACTTCGAAAGAAGCATTAAGAGCGTGTTCAGCAGTTTCAGACTCGTACAGCTGTTATGAAGTGTTGCTTCCTCAAGTGCACAAGGTCAAAAGACATGTCTTAACTTTACCACTGAGAGATGGCAATGACTCAAAACCACAGAACAGGAAGCCACTGTTCAGTCAAAGCAAACTTTCCATATCACTTTCATATTTCTTTTACGCAGTCACAATGCGCGACAAGTTCGGCCTACGGTACAATGAACATATACAGAAGTCATACTGACTTTACCAACGTAAACAAACCAACCTCCGGTCATTAAAGGACACAAAAACAAGCTAGAGGCAAACTGGGAAACAGGTAAACAAAAACAATCAAAGAGATCCTAATGGGATACAGGTAGGAGTGATTGATCCTGACAGGTGCAGCGCATGGTGGGATCATCTCCAACTGCAGCATTATCGGCTTTGGTGTCTGGAAGTGCAGCACGTGCCTCCACCAGTAATCAGTGACAACACTAGACATACACTGTTTGCTTAAATGAATACGTGTGAACGTGTTTTGCAAACAACAAAACTCCAGATCAACCCTAAAACCCACTACAGAGGTTGTAAGTGGGAACTGTACGAGAACTAGCACTAGTCATTAGAGGACAGGCACACTGGGGTATTAAGTGAGAATAAGAATGTGCTCATGCATGAATCTGTGTTAGGCATATATGCAGCTCTTATTACTGATAATGACTGAATATTAATCTCATAGACCACATATGATCTTGCAATGAGGATGTCTGACGGCACAAGGAAAATTCTGGGGAAAATGTGGGGGGACTTATTAAGGTGGTAAGAAATAAAAAAAAATTAAACTAAGGTGGAGCTCAAAGCAGGGGCCCATTAGGCAAACTGTCAAATAATCATTGCTAAAAAGGTCTATATTTTATGTATAGTGGCTTTGCGTACTTATGTGTGCTCATAGGTTAATTGGTTTGCATGGAATTGTTTTGTGTCCATCAAACCTGTTTGCTCACCTTTGAGATGAGCTCATCGTGGTTGGCAAGGTGTGCTCGGCAGTGGATGCAGCTGTAGGTGCGGTGACAGTTGGGCAGGTAGGCCTGGAAGGTTTTCGACTTGGTCATCTTCACCATCTCACAGTCGTGATTCTCTTCGCTGGGCTCGTCTGCACTGGCGCTGGATGAGTTACAGCTCTGCTGAACTTGCTGACAGAAGAAACACTGGAAGATGCAAGCAAAAGCCGTCGTTGTTGTGGAGTGGGTGTGTGGCACGCTCCACACAAACACCACAGGAGAAAAAACAACCTTCAGAGGGTGAGTGGGTTGGGGGGGTATTGGAAGTGGGAGGGGGTAAGAGAGAGAGAGAGGCAGGGAAAGAGGGGGAAAAAAGAAGGGAAGCAGGGAGGAAGAAGAAAAAGACTGATCAATCGAAAGGCCTACACATGACCTTGACTTGCAAGAGTTTAAAAGGCTGACCTTTAGCCAAAACACATACATTTTAAAACAATGTTCACTTGAAAAAAGAGATTCATTTGGAAAAACATGGAGAGACAAATTCTCACACATATCTAGGGTACAAAGCAAGTCCTTTGTGACAAACTAAAATTAGGAAAAAGAGAAAAAGCTAATCATTTCCTGCTCTCGCAGGTTAAGTTAGACTGCCCAGTGAGGCAAAGAAGCCATTGTGCAAATCTAATGAAGTGTGAATAATAAAGTCACCCTCTAGCAAGTACTACATATTTTAGCTTCTGTCTCCAAGTCCTTGTTTAGGCACGTTAAAAGAGGTAGTGCCTTCAGGTGACTGAGAAATGTTCTCCTCTTTACTTCTGAGGGCCATCTGAGTGGTCCATCAGAAAGTGCTGACCAACTGTACACACCACTCTTTAACAATGCTGAATATCCTTTAAAGAACCTATTCTTGTACATAAGGTGCTACTACACAGTCAGACACATGCTTATCCAACGTTCTTCCAATCAAGGCCATTGAAAGAGAGTTTGCTATTCTAAGAAGACTTTAGATGTTAAAAAAGATAGTAAGAGTTTGACTGCACTCAGCCCAAGGGTAATAGACTGAGCTCCATTACTCCAAAGAACAGAGTTTCACTGCTTCAAAGTTAAATGCTGGGGGCTTTATTCTGGCAATGGATATACTGATCTGATGGTGCATTCCATTTAGAAATTAGGAGCTCAAGCTGGGAATGACATTACACACTGTGTAAAACATTAGGAAGACCAAAATAGATGGCAATAAGAAAACCTTTGTTGTGCTTGATCTTTTGGAATACAGTCAGTTTGCTCACTAGCCAGGTTAGCCATGTGCTATTAGCCAATGTTGATATGCATTATGGAGTATTCTGCGAATCCGAAGACTATTTATTTACAAGACGATTAGTGCTAATAAACAGTACAATACTATTGCAGCCATCTTGGATTTTGAGGTCAGGGTTGGTGAGGCTCTCCTGAGTTTCCAAGTAGGAAATCCAACTGGGTGTGTTCAGTTGAAACTCAGACTTATGACTTTCCAGTTCAAATGGAACGCAACATTAGGCTCATGTGCAGCTGCTCCCATTCTTTTGGTCAGTGGAAACTACATAAGCTCTGTGCATGCTGCACACCTGTGTCAGCAATGAGTGCACTACTTAGAAGGCGTCTAGATATTTACAGACATAAAGTAGCTTGCATCTGATCACGGTATCAAGTACTACAGTTAGGTTTGGCTTGAGCAGTCACACTTAGGAGTTGCTCAAGCTAAGCCGTTTTCATGTTTCACACGTTTACAAATAATGAGGTGTCATTGCACACTGGTGTCTGTAGGCTTCTAAAGTCATGGTTTCTAATCAGCACTGTTTTGCTTAGAGTTGCCTTTCCTTGCACAGTCTGTTGCCCATGTCCTTTTATAGCAGTGTGGCAGCTTCCTCTTAGCTTGTTTGTACTGGAGAGACACTCATGCTTTGACTGCTGGTACAATCCAACCAGGCCAGCTACAAAATATTAGCGACGATGTGGGCTTAGTAATTTCATTCACAGCTGAGGGGACATCTCTCATCCTGGCATAAACGATAAGGGGAGGGGGGGCAGGGAGAAGTGATGGCAGGAAAGTTACTGCAGTGCATTAATGAAAGGCCCAGAAAGGCTAAAACAAAACAAAAACAAAGCCACTTCCGCAGCAGAACAGGAAGTCTAAGTGCTGCAACCAAGAGAAGCGCGCAGACATTGCACACGCGTGTCACGCAGGATGAGGAAAAGCTCGGAAAGTTGAATGCTTCATTGAGTTACTGAATCGTGAGTGCATTTTGAATGGATTCACCTATTCATGTAGAACAACTCAATTTTTCATGGTTGGAAAAATGCTGCAGAACTTGTGCTGCTTGTTGTAAAGCTCGTTTTATGTAGTTACACCATGGATGAACCAGTACAATTAATTTTTTTTTAATTACAGATTTAATACTTTTGTTTTAATGTCCTTCATAGGTTTTTAGTAAAGACAAGAGCTTCACATAGCATCACAAATTTTTAAAAGTATCATTTATTGAATGGTTCTCAGATGAAGTGGTTCAGATAAAGGTGTGATGTATAAGGTTCTACAGGCTACAGAACCTTTTACTTAGAAATGGCTCTATGCAGCACTAAACAGCGTTCTGCTTACCTGAAGCATTAGAAAAACATTTTTGGTACACATAGCACATGTAGCCAAATGGCACTTTCACCATCAGTCACCAGGACCATATCATCATGCAAAGAGCTATTAAGCATGAAATAACTGGAAAAGGTTCTACATGCTACAGGACATTTGAAGAACCGTATTTTAAGACCTCTTAGTTTACTACACTGTATAAATCACTCATCATCACTGCATTAGGCAGTCTTTTACAATGACATCCTCAGAAATGTAAATGTCAGGTTCCTCTGATTCACAATTGTTCACACCATGTGGCTAAAAATGGTCTGTTTCACAAATGTGGCCTGTGGCAGGGTGCTGCTCTGGCGGCTGACCAATCAGAACAGATTGAGCTAGCTGACCAATGAGACACACTGAGCTCATCTGGAGGTGGGCCTTAAAGACAGAGGAGCTCTAACAGAGTGTTTCAGAGAGAGGGTCAATACAGATGTACAGTATGAAGAATAAAGACGTACAGAATGAGGAATAAAGATGTACAGAATGAGGAATAAAGATGTACAGTACGAGGAATATATTGTTTTGGGAGCACAACAGAAGAATCAGACCGTCAATAAAAACACGAAAATGGAATACAAATAAATAAAATTTAATTAAAAATAGAAACTGAATTTGTAAACTTGAAAATGTACAGACCCAAGCAGCCTACGTCCTGGTTTCTACTTCTGATTTGCTGAGAAATTTGAGTCCATTGCCCTCGTAGCCTGAGTAAAACAGTATACAAATATCAGTCTGAACACTAATAAGGTTTCAAATCGTTTTGTTGCCTTATCTCTAAAGAAACAAAGACAGGACTCCCCAAGAGCCAGAACTGCTCGAGGATGAGGCTAATCTCAGCAAGCTTGACGATTAACACAGTCGGATTAGATTAGTGCTAAGTATTTAAAAAGAAGGAAAAAGCAATCTTGCATTTGAATCCTAAATAAGACGCTGTTCACCTCCAGTGCACTTCAGTCTTTTTCTCTTTTGCATGTGCTACTTTTACCCCCCCCTTTTACCCCCCCCACCTCCCGCGCCAAACTTCCTCGTCTACTCGTCTAGCCTGCTAAAGCTTCATTTGTTGTTTATTTATTTTTCCCAAGTTCACAGAGTGACAACCCCTTTTATGTGCATATGTAGGTGATTCAGTACAATAAAGGATGCAAAGGCTGAAAAGTCGTCGTTGTCAGCACACACAAAGAAAGGGGCTGAAAGAAAAGCGCAGCAGCCACATGGATGCAAAACAAAGAGCTCCAGCAGCAACGTGCTGCTCCTCACCGAACAGAAGAGGAATAAACAGCAAAGCGAGCTCTAGTTACTGCAGACAGCTCGACAACATCATTTCCATTCTTATTTTGGCGCTGTTTACTGATTTTTTGTGTGTTTGGGTGTTTTTTCTATAAGGTTACATGGAAGCAGCTAAACGTTTCCTCTTTCTACATGTTCCACACTAGCTTTCTGGCTAACATTTGGAAAGCCTGCTAAAATGGACATAAATAAACAACTTTATTCGTGATTTTAATCAACAAGCCAAGCGACCAACATGAAAAAACCCTCAACTCACCACCTGAACTGGATCTTCTCCTCAGCTTTGACATAGATTTATTTCCTCCAGCCGAGTATTAACTGTGACAGCAGGTTGTGTTACTGTTTCCTTTCAGTTGAGATATTGAGCCCTGAACAGATGACAGCCAGTCTCTGACAGTCCATTTCTGTGTACATTTCTGTGCTCTTTGTTGCTCTCTTTGTGTTTGTGATCAGACTGGCTTCTTTTTTTGTCGCTAGAAACGTCAGCAGGTGGGCGGGGCCATGGATTGATTGACACGCAAATGCTCCAGTCAGACGCTGGCGAGGAGGGACCAAAGAAAGACAAGAACCCGGATGTGTAAATAAATATAGGGAGATCTTGCAGTTAAGATAAGGATGCAAATATTGATCGCTGCTTTGTAATCAATATGAAGACGTACATGAACACACGTAACTGGCTAAGCTGCGTGTTTACACTAGTTTGTCATGATAATAATAATAATAATAATAATAATAATAACAACAATAATAAATATCCTACAGTGTTGTAGCAAGGCCAATTAATACTAGTCTTATGAATACTAGACCATGATGCCATCTCAAATGAATATACTAAAATATTAAAACTAATACTCTCATTCTGTTTTATGAATTAAGGACATGGTTGAGAAATCATTCAGAGTGGTTTGGTGTGAAGTACTACGCTCGAGAGAAACGTACACGGTCACAATTGTTCACATAGGAACCAGACGTCTCAGGAGAATGACTCTAAAAGGTTACTAATACACTGCCTGATGTCTTTTACAGTATTTTTTTTTCATAAGGGTTTTCATCTAAAGTGTATTTAAATCAGTTTATTTTAATCCATTCATGGATCAACATCATAAACATTACATATAAAAATCAGAGGACATGTGTAGGTTCACTAGTTGTTTTGTATAAGACATTAAATGGCTGTATCTGTGTTGTAAACATCCTGACCACAGTTCCTATCACCGCCACTGTATGGAAATGTGAGTTGGTAAGTTTCTCTAGGACGGCGCATTTCACAGCAAGCCACCCTGAATGGCTTTGTTTACATCTCAAAGACTGAATTACGCAGAAATGTAGAAAAAAAAAAACCCAAAACAAAACAGCTGAGTTTCCCTTTAAGAGCCCCCCTCAATGCCACGTCAATCAGCTATACATGGACTGAGAATGAGAAACAAAATATTATTTATCTCTTTATTTTTTTCTGTGACAAAGAAGACAGGTAAGAACAGAAAGCAGGACTGTCAGGAAAAACAGCCTCTCATCTCTATGCGCCAGAGAGCATCTGCTACACCTAATAAATAATAAGTGAGCAGATGGCCTAAAATACATTATGGTCACGAAAAAGCACCCTGCAGTATATTCTAGCAAAAGAAAAAAAGGTGTACATATTTTTGTCCACATAGTTACAGCTCATGCTATCAACTTCCAGGCACTGTTGTCAATGTCATTGTGTCATGTTTGGCTGCAGTGATGTATAGTTTCTAATAAACATCAAAGATACTAACCATATTACAATACAAGGTTCGGATATAAATGCATGCTGTGAATAATAAGAGCAATAATGGTAATGAATAATATCATCATCAATATTATTATAAAAGCCACTTTAACTCACATACCAATGCTGGTGTGACACTGACTGTGAAGCTGTGGATGCACTGAATAATTTGAAGGCTAAAAAAAGGAAGGAGGCATGGTGGGGTTTTTTTTGTTTTTTTCTACCCCTCTTAATAAGGAGGCTCGTCTCGTCGCCACCACCACCACCGTCCTGCTGATGATGATGTCATATGTTTTCATTCTGCATCCTCCTTTCATAACACACAGGCTTTCTCTCGCCGCCCTGACTCTACATTACCATTATCACAATCTCAATATTTATACAGTCAACGAGATGCAAAGCAGGGGCAGTGCAGCTTGGTGTTTTCTTTGTTATTATTTATGAGAAACTCAAAACGTGTAAACATGCATGACCTTCGCTGAGTCCCTATAATAAAGCCCATTATTATAAGGAGTCAATACAGAAGCAGTGATAAAGAAGTGTAGACCTGTGAATAATTACCTGGATAGTAATGCATTTGGTGAAATAATCATTAAGAGCCCCTACCTTCGCTGGAGCAGGTGGAGAAACTGTTTTCCCCCCACGGCTGGGATCTTCTCATTCAGGAGCTCTGAGGTCCCTGCATGTGTCACGACGTTGCCTGTGTTTATGTGCGCTCAGTTTCTTATCATACTCCTTTCCTTCCAGCACCAACTCTGTGAATGTTTTATTGTTTATTATTATTATTTTCAATGGGAAAATAATGATGGGGTGGCTACGACGATGTCCAGATGCAGCTGGCTACTGATGTTGCTGTTGCTGCTGCTGCTGATGTGGTCTCCCCTCCTCTCACTAGCGTTAGCACGCTCTTCATTCAAAACGCAAGCAGAGACAGCAAAATCGCCCAGACGTCCATCAACAACTGCAAAAGCCCGTCCAACTCGCTCATAGCCCGATAAAAGAGCCTTTAGGAAACAGAGCGACGTAGTCTCCAAAATGGAGCCGAGCGCCGTCACCATGCAAGAAATGTATATATTTAGCAACACTTAACACATCAAATGATGTAAAAACCGAAGCCTCGCAAATCTAAAGCGATCAACGTTGAATAAGGAGCTGCAAGTTAATTCATTCCCACGATGCAAGCGCAGCTAACGCTATTCGCCCTGCAGAGCTCCTCACTCTCAGATTCAGCTTGTTTTTTTAGGTCGTTTGTTTTGATAGCCAGCTGCACCAGCGCTTCAGACATGTTAGCGAAGAAGCGCTGAAGCCACGCCCACGCGGGCATATCAACAAATCAGAAAGAGCAAAGCGCAGGCCGCAGCCAACCGGTGGCTTGGAAACTCCTCGAAAGAGCCAATCACGATAGAGCGAAGGAAAGAACATTTTATTTGTTTTTTTTTTTGTTTTATATTTTCCTTTTACTGTGTATTTCTGCTTTCATGCACGAATACGTATGAATAAAGATGTTTGAATTGGTTTTATTCCTCTTATTTTTTTTGACAATGCACGCTACCTTCAAGTTCACAGCGGGAGCGCGCAGCAGCCGTATACGTCACCAGAGCCACGTGGTAGAGGTAAACAACTCGTGCTGCAGCTGATTTTAGGGCTTATTTTGTAAGTATATATATAAAAAATCTCATCTCCCCTAGACAAGAAGTGCCTTATTTGGGTCTAGAAGTCGCTGTATAGAGAGTATGGATTTGAGACACAAGAAAATTAAAACGCCATTGCCTAATGTATAAGGGTAATTAACATTTTAAATACATTTATTGTCTTCAAGCAATCTCGTCGACTACAATTAGTAAACTATTTTTTTGTAATTACACGTATAACATGTTTAAAATTACTGTTAAGGGTTTACAGCGTGCACATTGATTTTTTTTTCTTGGAGAGACAAAAAATAAATAAATAAATCCAGACTCGCCACTGCTGAACAGCCAATACGTTACTGTGTCGCCCTCTGGCGGAATAATAAAGCAATACCATTAAAATAGCACATGGTTTGTGGAGTTCCACGGTTTGTTGTAATACCATCCGTTTTGCACATTTTATCTTTTTTTGAGCTCCTTATAGTCTGCAAGTGTCATTCCACCATTTTTTCAAAATGTGAATTATTAAGTCCTTGAGATTTAACCAATGGCCTACTATTTCATATTTTATATTTATACTATATAAAACCACTAGTGAACCTACATATGCCTTCAGTGTCTCAGACATCAGGCAGTGTATACCTAACTATTTCACATAATAACTTTCTGTGAGGGAGCTTTGATTGATACATGTTTGGTTCCAATCATAACCACTGTGAACAATTCTGACTATTCTCACCAAACCATAAGCTATACACTGCAGCATTGTGTTCTGCTTGACACTGGGCCATGAACCTACTGTGATAAAGACACTGAAGCGACAGAGTGTCATATCCGTTAAGACACTTTAGTTATCATTAATCTCAGTGCATCTTATAAATGCATGCAGCATTTCACTGATTGGTTAACAAGTTAATATCTCTCTATATCAGTGTTCTCTAATCGGGTCTATGGTTCAGCTGCTGAGTGTGGTCTAATTATAACGCATGGTACATCAGCTACACCTCCCAGTGCTTTAATCTTCTTGTCTCTCTGCCGCCCATGTTGTTGCCATCGGTCGTCAAGGACAACAGGCTCCCATGGCAACAGGTCTCCAGGAGCAGCGGCCTTAACGAGCAAATTAGTTTTGGGGCCATCATGACATCATCCTCACAAAGTCCTTCCTTCGCATTCGCTCCATCTCTGTTTCGGACCAGAGGCAGGCCATGCAGTCCAGCAGAGTGGAGGAGTGTGACACAAACCATAGAGTGCAGCTAAAGCTTTAAAGGGCAGATCAAGAGTTTTCCTTGTTTTCTTGAAATAGGAGTTTGATGTAGTATATATGGCTAACATTATTATGTGAAAAAATAAATAAAAAAAGTTAATCTAAGCTGCAAAATCAAGTCAAATTTTAGTCATTGTTTCTGTGGCGTCTCAATATACAGTTATATATACAACGCAAAATAAAAGCCGGAGACCACAAGTGTGAATTATTCTATTACTACATTATATTATTTTGAGTTTTTAGAAAAACGTGAGTGCAAAGTAGAATCTTTCAAATGTTAACCTGGTTTTTATATTCATATACAAAAAAAAAACTCAATTTCACAAATCACAAGTTTGCTTAAATTTAAATAGCTTCCCAAAAACAATTAAGAATCTTAAATATTTATTCATTTTACTTCTGATGCAACCATGTAATTTGCTTACTGTAAACAAGCTTGAAGATGTCCTATTGTTTAATTCCAGATGTTTGTTTAATTCCAGATGTGGCCTCAGTGTGGACTTTTGGACCCCACTGCAAGTTATAAGTTAAAAAGGAGTGTTTCAGCCCAAATTGTTCTTTGAATGAGGTACAATACCGGTCAGCCAATCAAAACAACTCAACTGTTTAATTACACAATTTTTTTAAAATCATTGGAGGTCCTTCCTCCCTCTGCTCATAAAGTTTAGTCATCTTGTGGTAAAAATCTTCCCTTTTTTTGTTAACTTGTCTTTGTGACAGAAAGGTCCATGGATTTGCAATGTTGTCCCAATGTGGACTTTTGGACCCCACTTTAAATCATAACAGCTTTTTAAATGAGGCTACCCAATCAGAACAGAACTGATTTAGTTTTTTTTTTTTTTAATTAGTTTTAATTTTAAGGGGTAAAGAGAGGTTGAATAAAGGCACATACAAATAAATGACTATTTTTGGCACATAAAAGTAAACATGTCCTAAAAGGTTTTCTAATACAAGAAACAAATGGCCCCTTTAAAGAAGCCCTGCTTTTGCTGAGGGTATTAAAGGAGCAGTGTGTAACTTCTAATGGTAAGGTTGCAGATTGCATCCAACTGAATCCTATTATATATGTTATACCATTAGTACAGTGTAGTAACTCTGGGTTTAAACAATTATTTTAATAAACTTAGAGTAATGTGGCCTTTTCCCACTGATAAACTTACCTAGACTATTAAAACATTCTAATTATTATTTTAATGCTGGTCACATTTTTCAAAAAGCCAGCTTCTCGTTCAGAGTTTCTAGTTACGTGCTAGTCAGGGATTCTTTTCCTTTCTACATCTTTCAACCGGTGCTACAGAAGCACCAAATTCATCAGCTGCAGCTTCAACATCTAAAAGTGAAAAGTGAAAGATAGTCTGAAGCCAGTTTGTGGTTTGTCTGTTTAAGGTGACAGTAGAAAAACATGCAGCTCTGCGTGACGGCCTCTGTTCAAAGATGACCTGCTCCTATGTACATATGAAGGGTTCGTCTAAGCGAACGAAATCCCACTAACTTGTAGTTACAGGTAATTATACACTGATGACAACATAGCTTTGAATATTACATTCCATTTCTGCTAAATCATACACACCGCTCCTTTAAGCTGACAAACGTTGTGTGCTAAACAATTCATATACTGTAATGCATATCTGGGTCTAATGGGCAAATAATGAAGTGACTAAGAAGCAGAATAGGATACAGTGTTTATTCTGGTGTGTCTAGGTTACATTACTTGGCAGATGCAAAATTAACTCAGATAATGGTAAATGGTATATATGGTAATAAAAAAGGCTGTCCGTCAGCAGCAAAGACAAACCTCTGTAATAATCACTTATTCTTCAAGGTGCAACATATTTCAAATGTTTTAATGTTTAATTGCAACGTTTCCCCCCCGCCCCCCGCTGCCAAAATGATTCACACTCCCAAAAAAAATACACTCAAGTGCAGGTAAACCCAGGGCAGGGGCACAGGTTCAGTGAAAATTCACAACAAACGTTATCCGTTGATTAGAACGTTCCGTACAGAGCAGTTTAATACATGGAAACAATTCCGTAACAAGATTAATAACCACTAGAAACATGACATTCATTTACAAAAAAAAAAAAAAAAAAAAAAAAAGATTTTGCACAAAAAAAAAAAAAAATATCAGGAAGGCAAAACAGATTGAGGGGGTTCAAATCAAGAGGCAGAAATAAAAGCCTTTCTTCACCTTTCCAAAATTCAAATCACAAAATCACAAAAGCTGTGGCTAATAGGACTTAAAAGTACATAAATCAACAGAGTTAAGATATATATATGTATATATTTTTGTTGGTTTTACTGTATTTTTTAAATATATATTTATATGTATTTAAGAATATACCGCAAAAATCACAACTGATCCCCGACGAAACAAAGCTGCACAATAAACCGTTATTCATGATGAGTAAAGGCACACAGAACAGACAGGCTGCACACGGACTTGGCTGAAGCTATCTTACAGGGTTTTGCAGTGCTTTTCAGGAAAAAACAGCCCGTTCTCTGCTCGACTAAACCGTACATCCTGTTCAGCACCTGCCAAACTGCCACTAGATGGCACCATGCTGGATGTATATTTTAGGCAACTGCAGCAAAAGGGTCAATGCACCAAAGAGCATGTCCAGTACAAGAGGAACATGGTGCTCAAAGCCTTAAAGACGCAGACAGTTTAAAACCTGTCTTCTCCATCCTGTTATCTCCCAATGCTACCTGATAGATTCCCAATAGTTCATCAATAAGTGCTAGTTTGCTCTTTAGGTGGCACACAACTACATCTGTGCCTCGTTCTCTTACTGCCAAAGCCTGGTTTGCTGTCGCCTCCCGATAAAACCATGCAATTTGTTCACTGTAAGCAAGAAAGCACAGCACTGATTGGCGTTTAGTAAAACGGGAGGTTGGTTGCGTTTCCTGTAGTGAACACATACATGGCTGGAGACCGTCAACTTCAAGCTGTCTTCTTTTACAATTTAACCTGACATCAAGATTCTTCCGGCTGAGTTAGTTTTTTTTTCTTTTTTTTTTTCTTTTTTTACATTTAAAAATCTTCAAAATAGCTCATTATATGCTAAAAGGAACCTGGCTTGAAAAAAATGTGCATTCAAAATGTACAAGCAAACTGACAAAAGAAGAAGAAGTAGAAGAAGAAGAAAAAAAAACACTGCTAAAGGAGAGAAAAGTAGCATGTTATACTATATAGTAAATGTGGGAACACCAAATGTCGGATATAACAAAAACCTGAGAGTCCCAATGCGGAATTCCCAGCAGTGTGGCACTTCCATTTTCTTTGTATAGAAAGCTTTTTTAACAGTCATGCAAGGACACAGTCTTATTGATAGAAGGCAAGAGAAATTGTCGGGGGGTGGGGGGCGGGGGTGGGCAGGACACAATGGAAGAAGAGAAAGCGAGAGAGCGACAAAGATATACCAGAAACAGAAAACAAACAACGAGGCACTGTACTTTAGGTCGCAAGTGTTTCATCCAAAACCTTTATCGTCGCCAGATGAAGCCATGAATTAGTTTAACGCTCCCCCAAAAGCCCTGTGTGCTTCTTTTCCATCAGAAGAACATGATTCAGAGCTATCCTTCACCCTTCAACGTTTCCCATGACCAACACTCTATAGCCGGCTAAGGCAATGCCCTGCCCTTTAGGTCTATCCCTATTAACAATATGGTTCACACTTCTCCAAGGTGCCAAAATAACCTCAAAGCATTTCTTTGGTGCTTGAGTTCATGAGATTTGTTTTTCTACCAATCTAGATTGACATGATTGAGCATTTCACACAAGGCTGTGTTAATCTAATCTAATCCTTTACACGGAGTCAGTGCTGTACAAGCTGCCTTTCAGTAGCTCGGACACAGCTGTGCATCATGCAGGGACGTCTACAACACGCTGAGGAACAGTAATACACTGAGAAAAGAAATTAAAAACGTTTTCAGCTCTATTCGAGGAGCACGTGGCGTGTACCTGTTAACTTGTACGAGTGCAGGTTTGTAGAGGTTGGTAGAGAAGTTAATTAAAAGCCTAAAAAAAATGGCACCTTGGCAAATTGAGATGTGTGCGCTCTGAGGAAATTCCAGGTGTGACCTGTGAATAAACGTGTCCACTGCATATATATAAATGTATATATATGCAACGGTAGTGGAGCTCAGAGCCCTCAGTCTCTCCCTGCTTTAGGTTTGGCCTCAAAGGGACTTAGAAAATGGCTTTACAGACGCTTTACAGAAAAGCAGTTTCGTAGGATTAAGATTGACACAAAGCTTAGAATAGAAGAAAACACAGCTGTTACACAACCACAGACTTTTACTGAAGCATAAGACAAAATGTGACCAAGGCCGGGGGGCTCGTCTGAAGCAAAAAAAGCCCTCAACGATCCGCTGGTCGGCCTGCACTCCATCCTCTTCCTCCTCCTCACACACACACGTGCCCTTCTTTTCAGACTCAAATCTTACAAGATACAAGGGAAAAAGAATAATGTGCGTGAGAAAGGAGCGGAGGGAGTTACAGGGGTAAATTCCACCTCCGGTTTGGCGGTTGAAAAGGAGGCGATGATTTCAATAACTGACTGTAGTTTTGTGGTTTAGTAAGAAGAGGATGATGACGATGAAGACTGAGTAGAGACAGAAGCGCCAGCACGATCAAATCCACAGCCACATCTAGAAAAGGCAGGAAACAAGAGAAGTCACTTAGTTACTGTAATTATCATGCTATTAACTCATGCATGTCCACATGAGACTAAAAGTGTTTTATTCTCTGAGCCTGTTTGAGCTCCAAGGTCAGCACAGAAAATCCAAACTTAATTGAGAATAAAAAAAAAAGTTAAAAACATCTCATGTTGGATGCAAGAAATTATATCACTTTGGAACTGGGATCTCAAATTACTTAAAGCTGATAGATAACTTTATTGATCCCGAAAGGAATTTAGCAGCCAGTAGCAGTTACACAGTACAAAACACAGTACAAAAAACAAAAGGTATATAACACAGTATAAATAAAGAAGAATAAAGAACTTCAATAGTCAAAAAGAATATATACAAGAATATATGAATACAAACTATACAACCTGACTGAAGGTAAAAAGGTAGTGCAGTAATAAATTAGTAGTAGTAAGTAGTAGTAGTAGTAAGTAGTAGTAGTAGTAAGTAGTAGTAGTAGTAAGTAGTGCAGTAATAAATTAGTAGTAGTAGTAGTAAGTAGTAGTAGGTAGTGCAGTAATAAATTAGTAGTAGTAAGTAGTAGTAGGTAGTGCAGTAATAAATTAGGTAATGTGCAAGAGAAAAACGGGTATCACTAGATATATGACAGTACTGGGATTTTGCAAAGATTGTATTTAAGTAAATGTTAAATAGTGTAAAATACTGTCCAGGAGTGCAAATGTACAGGATGTACAGCAAAGTGTCAAATTGTGTCCAGGAGTACAGATGTGCAGGACATACAGTAAAGTGTTATTTAGTGTCAATAGTGTCTATGAGTGCTGACATAAGATGTCCAGTAAAGTGTCAATAGTGTCCGGGAGTGCAGATGTACAGTAATGTGATTACAGTACAAATAAAAATAATGTGCAATTTGAACATATATATCTCCCTATATATATATATATATTAACATTTATTCTTTGAATAGCTAAATATTTACTGACAGGTAGATTGGCTTCACTCACTGGACTTTGGTTACACAAGCTATATAAAGTTAGTTTAGGCTAATGCTTATGTTATTAAATGCAAGAATAGAGTGATTCAAGCAAGACGAACTATTGAAATGAAAACCTGCTGTAGCATTAATGCTGAACTAAGCATACTTGGTTGTAAGTCATCTTTTGGTTGTAGCCATCTTTGCAATGCCGTTGTTATTTCCAGCCATACAAGACCAGACCTCTATTTACTAAAAACCTTTTCCCTACTAACAGCACAATATTGTTAAAGCTTCCCAGCTGACAGTGTAACCAGCAAGCTTTTTGGCTCTTTTTCTGAGGTGCAGGACCTTCTGTGTAAAGAGCCCACAAGTTGAGTGTTTCAGGTTTTCATATTTTAACCTGTGACTGGTCACTTCATTTAGAACATCTCTGTTGTAATTTTACTGTAAAGCTATTGTGATAATGCTATTGCAACCAACGTATTTGTTATAACAGTGGTTTTCAACTTGTTGGCCGGGGCCCCCCAGTGGGCTGTGGCAGTACTGCTATGGGGCCACTTGCAGTTATTTTGGTATAATTTTTAAAAAGCCACACAACACGGTATGGAGATTTAAACAAACCAACAATTTTGAATACAAATGTTAACAATGCATTGGTAATCTGCAAAATATTTTGAACACTGAAAATAAAACATGTCTAACGTTAGATGGAATTCATCCAATGTGGATAAATGGCTATAATTTGTTTTTAATAGGTTTGGTTGGTTATGTGGGCTGTGACTTGCATTAACTTGGGAATCCCTGTAATAATAACAACAAAAATAATAATAAAAATAGCAACTATTTTTATTATTAGTAGTAGAGGTACTAGATAGTGGTTTGTGGTGACTTAAGAATTGCTAATAAACTTGGACCAAGATGCGCTTAAATGAGTGTTTTGTCACATTTTCCCTGCATTTTTTTACCAGACCAAATAGATACTGGCCCACAGGTCATTTGAATCCGAGACCCATATTTTAGACCAATCAGCTCTTTCCTCATCATACTATATCAAAAAACATTCATTAACTACTACTGTTTAACCATCATATACATTTACAGTTCAAGAAATTGTAATTGGGTTTTGATGTTATAAGGGTTGAGACATTGTTTGGCAGCATAGGAACTAGGTACTATTATTCTAGTGTAGTTGTGTGGTAAATGGGTCAGGTGTACCGTACCTGTAAAAGGTTATGCTCTGTAGCCTGGTTGGAAGCGTGCCGTTTCTTCAAAGATCAGCTCCTTCAGAGTTTCTTTGGGCAGGTCATCCAGCTCCATGTCAAATTTAAATGGAGCCTCAGCAACCGGCTGGACAACAAACACAACGTTTAAACAATCAATCACACTTTTCAATAGTGTAGGTAACAGACTAAACACATGGTCCCGCCAGTCACTAGTGATGGATGCTATCTGTATTGTGCCATGTTAAGATAAGAGAAGCCTTTTGTGGACAAAAGCTTTATTAATATCCACACAATGTGGTCTAGACACAGTTTGAACATCTTTTGGATGCTTCTTGTCAGAGTTAAGCTCACCTCATCAGTGGGGTCGTAATACTGCTCCAGGTAAGGGTGGGCCAGGGCCTCCTCCACCTCAATCCTCTTATGAGGGTTAAAGGTCAACATCCTATCCAACAGGTCCAAGGCTACAGGCCAAACAGCACAGAGACAAAACTGTACTTTAACACCTGATTTGTTAATTTCACAATGCAACCTTGTGGTCAGTGAGTCTACCCCATCACCAGGTTTGTGAAGGGACACTGGGATATGTAATATAAACCTAGGTTATTATAATGAGTAATAGTGCACACAAATACTGTGACCAATAAAAAAAGTGAACCGTGTTTTGATTTGTTGCAGTAACATGTGCTATGAAAAAATATATACAGTACTGTCTAAGAGTCACAGGCACCTAATGACATTATTTTAGAAAAAATGATTTAAAAAGTGTATGCATGTTAGTTTGCAAAACAACAACATATATATAATTAGGATGAAAAACAAGAAGAGTTAAATGTAATGGGATTTTTTTTTACATATACAAAAGTAGTGAATATCTTGTACTTTTCCTCTTTTTCTGAGGTTGATGTCAAGGGGCAGCAACTCAAATAAAAAAGCCTTAATTTTTCAAAAAGTTATTAAAAAGTGGAGCCTGAAAAGGCCTGGCTTAGAGTCATTATCCTTAAGCATGTAAGGCATGCTTTAACAAACAGACTCTGACATATTAACCCTAAAACAAAAGTGATGTGACCAAGCATGTCTATCAGAGAGGTGGAGGTGAATTCTGACCTTTAGGGTCAGCGTTAGGGAAGAGGCGATTCCAGGGCACTTTGCAGCGCAACGGCAGTGACAGCAGGTAATTCCTGGCCTTAATGTTAATGATGCAGTTCAGGTCTTCCTGTGAGGGAGAGCCAAGGATACCTGAGAGAGAGAGAGAGAGAGAGAGAGAGAGAGAGAGAGAGAGAGAGAGAGAGAGAGAGAGAGAGAGGGAGAGAGAGAGGGAGAGAGGGAGAGAGAGAGAGAGAGAGAGAGAGAGAGAGAGAGAGAGAGAGAGAGAGAGAGAGAGAGAGAGAGAGAGAAGGGGAGAGAGAGAAGGGGAGGGAGAGAGAGAAGGAGAGAGAGAGAGAGAGAGAGAGAGAGAGAGAGAGAGAGAGAAAGAGCAGAAAAAATAAGTCAGATAGACAAATGGAGGAGAAGATAGCAGCAGCACATGTGTTATTATTGCATCATTTGACTGACAGCACAGCCAACATAAAATTAGTTTGAGCTTCTTCATTCTGTTTCCGGAGATTCAGAGCTTTGTTGCTTAACTTTTTAAAAGATTTCCTCAGAGTACAATTGCTGCATCATCTCTGGAAAAAAAGATAACACCTCCATCTAACTCTGCAGTTAGTCACAACTACTTGTGCTCAAACCAGAAGCACATAGTACAAAACATGCACCCACAAACACATTCTCCAGCTTATTTTATTGGAAGTGTGTGTCTAAAGTACAAGCCATCCAATTTTCTTTGGCTTCCACAGATACCACAGTTAAAGCACATAAGTAAATTGTCCAGAGTATTTAAATCTGGGGTGCCTAAAAACTTGTATTAAATTTGCTGGACATGAGCCAAAGACACAGAACAAGAAGCAACTCATTAGCTTGCCGTTTTCACACACTGCCAGCAAATACTGGCAACACAAGGCAAACTGTCCTGCCACTACATATAGTGAAAGTCTTCACTTAGGTGGTCCTCAAATGTCTTGATATATCTTGTCCCACTGCCTGTTACGCTCTATAAAGTTTATAACTTGTTATTAAATCTAAGTGGCAGTCATTAACAATTATACAGTCAAAATTATTTTAGTTGATTTAATCTTTTATTTGACCACTAAAAGAAAAATACTAAGCTAAAAAATAAGAATAAAGCAAAGAGAAAAACATGTTTATATGTAAGGGGCCAAATCATATGTCCCTGTGAACCAACTTCAGCCCTCATGCCTCACTTTAGGCATCTATGATTTAAATGGTTTCATTTTTTATACCAGTCTCAATGGAGCGTCCAATCTCTGGCCTCAGGGTCAAATGCTTCCTCTGGACTGATTTTAAGTCTGTGGCTTCTATTTAGGTGTGTCACTAAGTGGTCTGATGGCCACTTGCAGTTGCAGTTTTTCATTTTACCTGATGGTGGCATTTAGTCAAGACTACAACAATAAAACCTAAACCTGACAATGAGAACTAGTGTTTTTAGTGAGATGGATATTTCATTTTTTTTTTTATTTATTTATTTTTTTTTTGTAGGGGCACAGCAGGTGTATGTGCTTATTAAATACATTACAGTATTTAATCCAGTACACATGAAACAAAGCATATGTGCGCAAATAAATATTCATGGAAGAAAGAGAAACTAACACAACCTACCTATGTCTCTTGGTACAAACTTCTTATCAGAGCAAAGGCAGTAGTCTAGTAAATATTAACCCTTCATGAATAAACACAAGGGATTTAATTTTTTTCCTGTTTAATCTGCTCTCCTGGTTAACAAAGTAATTTATGAATGTTGTCATTGCATTATGTGATATATGTAACAAAAACTAAATTTTTGAGCATATGTTTGAATAAGTTAACACCTGAATATGAATATACTTACAGTAACATTTTATTGTATCTCTAGGAAATTAAACGATTGTTGATTTTTTACAAGCATTGACTGATCCTGACTGCTTTAAATGAGCAATCTATCACTAAAAGTCATGTGTGTCTTTCATGCTGTGATAGGAAACATTGTAGTACACAGTGATCCATGTGCTTCATGTTAACTAGCACACGCACACACTGTTAACTCTAATGATGGCAGACTGGTGCTTCCATATTCTCCAGCACTGCACTCATGCTGTTTCCCAGGACCAGGAGCTGTTTGAGAGAGATGGCACTAGAATGGTCCATTTTATGTACGCAATGGCACGCACAGACAAGCAGAATGAGGAAATGAGGTGGTTATCAACAAGGAAACATCTGCTAAGGTCATTCAAACCCAGGTCCTGCACAGGGTGCATGTGTGACAGTGATAGCCAGCAGCTGTAGTAGATGGCTCCACACAAAAGACTTGATCGATTCAGAATTCAGCCTGCACCATCAGTATAACTGATTGTTTGTCATTGTCATTGTGAGAAAGCAATATAAACAACAAAAACACACATACAGCTAATCAAAGATTCTCTAATACTAAACTTCCAAAAGCCAGTAAGAACAAAGCAAGCACAGATTATAAAAGACAGTGCTGTTAAATAGGAGGACTTATATTATATTTTTATATTTTATATTTTTATATAATATACTTATATTATATTTTTTTTTATATAATTTACATTGAAATGTCAGATTAAAGCCAACATATTCAGCCTCTAGTTTTGCATTAAAAAATCAGGATTTATGAAGAATGGTAGCAAAATAAAATACCCTCAAACGTATTTTGGTATAACGTCCAGCAGTGCTGAACTGAACACCAACGCAGGTTCACATTCATTTACGGTCCACACTGATGCGTCAACAAGAAATAATGCAAAATCATTTCTATACTGCCTTTATGTAAAACATTTGGGGAATTGGTTTGTCTTGTGCTCAGCTGAAATACTGCCAAATGTGATCCCGGAGATATGCATTGTTCCCAGAAGCACTGTACAATAAGCTGCACACTTGCAAGAACCATAAGAGCCCTTTAACAATTTACATATTTATTGCAGTAACGGAACAATGACTGGTTTAAGAAATAATCCTTGAAAGTCCCTGAAAATATTGCGAGGATTGGTTTAATCTGCATAAATTTGTGATCAAAAATGCCTACAGTGGCCGACTAAATGAGTTCTTTTCAACTCCTCAACCATTGTTACTCAACACGTGCCAAGTGGAACTCACACACCGACACCCCACCCACTGAAATGGACTTTTCTATGGTGTTATCAGCCTAACCGGATGGTAAAAACAGAAGTCCACAAAGGCTGGACATGTTTCCTTAACAGACGCGCACACACACACACACACACACACACACACACACACACGAGAGAGAGAGAGAGAGAGAGAGAAGCACACAAGCATCTCTGACAGGAAGCCGCATGGTGAGCCAAAGAACTAGGTGAACGAGAAGCTGGACGAGCGAGACACAAACCACTGCTACCTGACACGCTTCTACCATTTTCACAGGAAACGACGATTCAGCCTTTTCTGTCGATAACCATCAAATGCTGATCTGGCTCCTGCTGAGCATATCTGACCTCAAGGCATCTCATTTCAGACCTAGGGCAGATATACTGTGCACTGCAGAACTCTCAATTTCCTTGCCTTCTTACATAAATTATTTAACACAAAGACTGTAAACCATTGCAATAACAGGACTTCACCTCAATATGAAGATGACTAAGGTTATGAAGACAGGAAAGAGTGCCATCTTTAACAGTGGCAGAGGTCATATGGAAATGGTGGACAACTACTTGGATCAATTGTTAACAACAAAGGGTCCAGCACTCATAAGATATAACACAGATTGGTACATGGAAGAAAAAGGATGAAGGAGATTAAAAAGATATTTGAATGCAATGATTTGTCTCTACAAACAGAGATGAGAATTTTCCAGGCTGTGGTTTCTCACAGACATGATCGAGAGAACCCTAAAAAAAACTCAGGCCACATCTCTCACTTAAAGCTCAGATAATTAAAACTAAGCTCTTACTCTGGACATATTAAGAAGCGTTTCTGTGGTCAGGATTATTATGCTTAACAGTTGAAGATAAAAGAGTAAGGGGATGACCAGCTACAAGATGGATGGATGGATACAATCCAAAGAACCATGAACCAGTCATTGACCACCAAGACTGACCACCAAAACAGAAGACACAGTCTGCAGGAACACTAACTACAGTGTCGCCAGGAGGCAGAAATGATCTGACAGCATTTGTTAATATAATATTAGAAAGAATAGGCATTTTTGTGTTAAAAATAATAAAAATATTTGTGTTATTAAAAATAATTTAACACAGAACAGTAGAAAATCTGGTTAAAGAAAACTTGATTAACATGCAGGCCATAATATGGTATACATGTCTAATACCATTTTAATATTTTGCATAAGCATAGCAAGATGCTTATTTTATTATTAAAAATAGACAAATTTCCTTACAAGTAGGCTGCCCTAGTTCAACAAACACTGAGCTAAATATCTTATGTGTATTATCCCTTCTTTTCAGCTTTAACAGAACATGACATCACTTAAGACAGAAACTAGAGTGACATTTTATTTTCTCATTTTCAATGATTGGCTACTAGTAGATATAATTTGCCCATTTGTGATGTTTTTTAATAAACAGAGCACTTCCATTTGCATTGCATTGCATTTAACATTTCAAGAGTACTGGAGGACATGTATACTGTTTTAAGGCATACAGGTTTCAACAGACAGGGTTTTCTTTAAAATTAATACAATAGCATATCCATCAGAATGTAGTATCATATATTGGTTGTTGTTAAAAGGCTATAAATCTGTCCACTTTGTAATATATATGCAGTTTTTCTGTTTTGTAGAAAGACTCATAATTAATCACAGTAACAATAGTGTATGGTAACACTCTACTGTGGGGGCTACACAGTGAAGATACATTAACACATTCTTTACAAATAAACTTTAGCATATTTAATATGCTAATGCTGTTGATTTGCTATATTTAACACGCTGGAAAAATAAAGCATAAAGTGTGATATGGCACATTTTATATTTTGTGTATAAATATTTTGTTTTCAGAAACATGCTTTATTTACAACTGCTCCCGGTAGTGGTGGAGTTAACTCTGTTATCTTAGATAGTCAACAAAAGACGTAATTTGACCATTCATGTTCAAACCTCAAAGCACGGCTGTGAACCAGTAGACAAAAACACACGTGGAGCTCGTTATTGTAACATAATATCGTCGCTGTCCAATGAAAAACAAGTCTCTCCAAAATTGCAACTTTACAGGAGAGACCAAAAACATACTTTACTTTCAATGCAAGTCAATGGAACTATAATTATATCAAAGCTGTTTTGGAGCACTTCTATTGGTCCAGTCATTATAAATCTTTCACACAATGTAAACGACCATAGGTGTGTTAAAATGACGCAGACCACACAAAATCGGCAAAAATGGAGAATGTTTTTCATTGGACAGCGACGATATGCAAGAATGTCAGGAAACCTTTTATGAAGTGGTTTGATAAGTTTTCACTATTTAAAAGTGGAAAAATCCTACCTAAAATATGGTTCAGCTGGTCCAGGTAGTGCTTTCCAGGAAAAATCGGCCTGTTTGAGAGCATCTCCGCAAGAATACATCCAACTGACCAGATGTCAATAGACTTGGTATAACCCTGTGAAAGATGAATTACAAAAATCTCTGTAACTATTAGGTTCTGACAAAGTAAAACAGGTCTTGTCAGGAGAAAACAAAAACAAACTTCCAATGAAATTGGAGAGGACTAAAGATAAATAACAGTATTTTTGCAGCCTTTCTTATTATGATAAAATTGTGGAATGTGATATAAGACTTAGGCATTTAAGCAGAGAACTTATCAGGATACAATTAGTGATGTGTTTCCAAAACCAAAAGGCAGCAATGGCTGGGGTGGCTGATATGGTAAAAATAAAAAACAGTGATATTTTATGGTACAAAATACCACCATCTATTTTTTCTGAAATGTAATACACTAGAACAGATAAAAACATTAAAAGCCATTATTAAAATGCATTCCACAAACTACACTAACCCCAACTAAACAGGACTGATCATGCTTTCTTTGTAATGAACCATTCAACTGGTCTGTGTATATACATGCTATGTTCAGAAAACAGTTATATAACTTCATAGTAACCCCTAGCTATGACCAAGCATTTGTTTTTAAATCATCTTGCCTTTGAGTTGAGCATGATCTCCGGGGCGCGATACCAGCGTGTGGCTACATACTCTGTGAGGAACCCAGTATGGTCGTGGTCTGGGTCAGCTACTCGGGCGAGCCCAAAATCACAGATCTGCAAACCAACACAGGTTAAAGAAATAAGCTTTTATGCAGGTACAACTTCAGAAGGTCCAGAGTGGATAGGACACACTTTGTGCAGTTGAAGACTGAAGACAGAAATGAGACCCCCAAAAACATTTGATCTGCTTAGTTTTGGTTTCACTTTGCAATTTAATGAGAAAAGAACTTAGCATGTCACACCCACTCCTACATGGGCTGTCTCTCTCTATACAGGACGCTGGATGGTTCGTAGAACGTGGGTGTCTGACGTCAGCGTGTGGCGAATTTGGCAGCCCACCGCTGTTTCTGATGGCATAACGGATAAGTGTAGCTCAAGACTCTACACGCAGACAGCGGGCAACCCTGAAGCACGTCTGTGGTTAGAGTATCTCTGTGAAATACGACAGAGGTCTCATATATATATGCACGTAAAGGCAAACCTGCTCGACTAATCCACTTTAAATTCATTTTGGAGGTCCACGGCCATGCGCCCCAACATTTTTCTTCGCCATGCATGTCAAGTTTCTATACTGCACCTTGTCTGTCTGTCTGTCTGTCTGTCTGTCTGTCTGTCTGTCTGTCTGTCTGTCTGTCTGTCTGTCTGTCTGTCTGTCTGTCTGTCTGTCTGTCTGTCTGTCTGTCTGTCTGAAAAAAAAAAGCCGTAAGATTGTTAGTTTTATGCGTTTTCTCCTTTTGACCTTTGACTGAACCAAGTTTTAGTTTGATCTGAAAAGAGACCACCTCCTTTGGCCAGAACAAATTGTGGTCCTTTGGTCCAGTATGTGGTCTGAGACACTTTTCTCACCTGCCATTTTGGATAGGACCAAATGGAAAAGTCTAAAGGTCAGAGCAAACAAGCAAAGAGTGAAAGCACCCTTAGAACAATTATACATATGTATACATACATACATATATATATATATATATATATATATATATATATATATATATATATATATATATATATATATATATATATATATATATATATATATACACACACACACACACACACACACACACACACACACACACACACATACATACATACATACATACATACATATATATTTGTAATTTCATCCACAAAAAAGAAAAGAAAATAGTTAAAACAGTTATGAGTAAACCAGCCACTGTTACTTAGCAACTGGTGGTCAGATGATAATAGCAGGTTCTCACCACATATGTAGGGAAATCAGATCATGTGGTCAAAACTAACTGCTGTATAAGAAAGTAATAAGATGTGCATGAATTTATCGTGTGTACCTTGAGGTCGCAGGTGGTGTTGAGCAGCAGGTTGGAGGGCTTCAGGTCTCTGTGGAGGACGTTGGCCGAGTGGATGTATTTAAGCCCGCGCAGGATCTGGTACAGGAAGTAGCAGATGTGGTCGTTACTTAGGTGCTGTGTCTTCAGCAGTTTGTATAGGTCGGTCTCCATTAGGTCCTGTACGATGTAGCTGGAGCAAATTTGTGTCAAGGTTGTATCATTATTGTTTTTAATTCTTTCCATTATTTGCACATCCAGTATTCAAATGTACTTAAGTGTAAATTATAAGGTCATGTTATTAGAAATAATAATAATAATAATAATTATAAGCCTTGATAATTGATTTTTTTCCTCCAAAAACCACATACCTGTAAAATTAGCACATTGTTATGCAAGCACTTCTCTTAGGGTAAGCATCTAAAAGTAGGCCAACATCTACGTCAGGAGTTCTCAACATTTACTACCCAAAAAGACCACCTGAAAGGCCTGATACCAAAACACTAAAAGCTGAAGCCTGATATAGATCAGATTGTCCACCCCCATGACCCTTGTAGATAAGTGGTTGGATGAAAGGATGAATGATTTTGAGGCATTTTTCTTCATTTTGATTCAGGATTTTTTGCTGATATTGGTCTGATACTTTGGCCTTTTTCAGCCTGCCAGCCCAAAACTGATTTGTAACATATCCAGTTTGTATTATTAAACCATGTGATTTCGCAAAAATCCAATCCAATCCACACCTGAGGGTGGTCTGAAATGTGATTCCAGCTGGATTTTTACAGATCTGTTTAAACTGAATGTCTAGGTATATTTGTGTTTCTCACAACTCAACAAATTACAACAAATCTTGTACTTATATGCATCGAATAGAACAATTTGTGATTGTTTGGAGGGCGAGATGACAGACCTTTATCATCCCTGCATCCGTGTCACCAGCATAACTACATAGTTACTGATGCCTGCATCATTACCATAGCCACCTATGCAGATAAGTTGGTGATGGCTGGAAATACAAATCTGATTTAATTACTTTCAAAATAATGTCTAAAGTATGTCTAAAAAAAAAAAAAAGATTTTAGAAATAAATCTGATTCGCCTGCAATGTAAACATGACCTAATAACATTGATACCATTATACCATTTATAATCATCACATACAAAAAGCATCACAATATTCTGTTTGTCTAGGCTTTAGTAAGATAGATAAGTAAAACAGTAGAGCACAATGTGACCATTTTCTATATTGTTCATTACTACACAGTTAAACTGCACCAGTTTTGCTCTCTTAGCATCTCAACATCCAAGATCTGTATAAAGAAACATGCAGTTGGTGAAAGCTTTTACAGGATTCATCATATGTCAAAATGTACTACTTTAAATCAACATACCAATATCACATCACACTGACCTTCCCTGTTAGCTTCCTTTTCAAAGCCTACAAGAAACGGATTCCTTTAGGTTATAAAACAAACTCAGGCTTTCCATAACCTCACATCTGCCCACCAATCTCACAACACACACTGGGTCTGCTTTTCATGGCGGCGCTACACACAATCTGTGCCATTTCAGCTGCCATCCCACACTCTGGATGAGTGCAACCAGCCAAAAAACCTCTCTGCTGAGCTGTAGGGGAGGGGGGAGGAAGTCCTCGTGCTGTTCGAAGCTGCTACTGCCTGAGCATGAAGCTCGAGAGCCACTGACGGTACAGAACTGAAGAGGCTGCCAGTGACCCCGCTGAACGCCTACTGACTATTGATTTCTGCGCTAAAATTAACTCTTTACTATGGTGTCCGCTGCCTACTCATCTACAATGCTGTGTAGAAGAGAAAGAACTGGGTTTCAGAGCAAGAAGTCAGACTCTTTCTTTGAACCCAAGCTTACAGACATCAGCTGTCTTTTTTGAACGCTCTCTGAAATCTGTTTTCGATTAATTATATAGAAATCTGATTGGGGGGCTCTTTTAAAGGCATGAGTATGGACATTAGAGGAGACACGGAGGAGATATGACAATGTCAACCTCAAACTTTATCTTTTTTTGAAAGAGACAACTATCATCAAGTACATTGGTCAAGAAACTGGGATTATATGTGAATATCAAAACATACAATGCAATGGTTATTTAAAAAAATGAATAAAAAGAAAATTAAGAACTGTCATGTCTTATCAGAATTGTGTGGCTGTATTATCTATGATAATACAAGCTGCAGTAATGGTATTTTAATACAGTATCCATATGGACATTTGAGAATGTTTGATGCCTGCCAAGAAATTGAGCTTAACTGAAGCAAGCAACATGTCAGTGGAATTTTTTTATAAACACGTCCGAGACGAGCAGTAGGAAAAAACACTCATTGCAAAATCTATAATGTCTGTATTTAGAGAGGTGGCACAACCAGCATGGGTTTCAATACATCAAATGCAATTAAAATAGCAATTAAAAGTACAAATTAAAGTCCAAGGTGCATAGGGTTGTTCAATTATGTTTTTCTGAACATATCAGGCATACCGTCAGTACTTGTAGCACACTGATCAACTGCATGTTTCATTATAAGGAGGATTTTAACCAGATTTAGTTCAACACTATGTTAGATACTGAATAGATATTCACAGCTCACGCCATTTTTAAAATGTAACACTACTGATTCTTTTTTTCTGTTTTAACTTTATTCAGAAAAAATGAAAGTCAAAACGTGATTATCTTAAAACTTGTAATGGTTTTGATAATGTAGAGGGGTTATGTAATTAGAGTTCAGTAAGAAATTTCCTCAGGCCAAGGTTCGGACCGTCATCATTTCTAACTAGTGTTCTGATTCAGTGGTGTATCCTGTTTACTGTAGTAGCCTAGTATCAGCATCTTATACCATCAGCAACTGAAACACCAACACATCACATACCGTTCAGTATATTTTAGTATATTTACTGTTTAAATGCTGAACTGAATTAATTATTTATAAAACTTCTAATAAACATTTTTTCCCCCTAAAAAAAGCTTGTGATTCGAAAACTGCACTTTAAGTTGTGATTTCAAATGAAAAAAGAACTTGTGACATACGGCTTGGAAGTTGCAATATTATATTTCTGTCATATCACCCACCTCTGTTTGAAACCATCTGAATGCCATTTTTCCCCAAACCATAAATGCCATTGATTAAAGCTTAATACTCTTATATTAAAAATATAAAAAAACCCAAATTTAATGAATAGTACATAAACAGCAGGATTTAAAGGTATCTATGGAGTAGGTCAGATAAAGTTAGGATGGGTACTAGTACTCATTTGTTTCCTGAACTTAGTTTGGCACAAAAAGGATACACATCTTTCATCTGGTCAATGGAGGGTGCTCGGATGATGTCATTGATTCCGATGATGTTCTCGTGTTTGAAGCGGAGTAGGATCTTAATCTCGCGGAGAGTGCGCTGGCAATACGTCTGATGTTCAAACGGACTGATCTTCTTTATGGCCACACGCACTTTATTATCCCGATCGTATGCTGAACTGGAGGAAGAAGACGAGAGAGAAAGTCAAAATTAGTCAGTAAGCCTCAGCATGGCCTTGGAGATCAAACATTTAATTATTTAATGAAAATTTGCATAAGCATTCACAAATTAGGGCTGTATATTGGCAATAACCTGGCGATACAATACATATCGTGATATGGGGGTCATGATTCAATATATCGTGATATACTGCGATACTGCAAGCAAAGTGATATATTGTGATTTTTCAATCCTACTATTAAAACACACCACTACATGAACAGGTTTGCGAATGCTTACACTAGCATTGCGCCCTTGTGCTGCTTGTTAATGTTGGAGTGGATCTGAAAATGGATTACAACACTGCCATCTAGTGGTCAGAGGTTTAAACACAACACACAATGATTTACTGTCTGCCAGCAATCTGTATATCGATCGTGCTGTTGAAAATCAATACAGTATTACGAAACATAAAATCCCGACATTCGATATTTTCTTACACCCCTAACATAAATGTGTGCAAAATACAAACAATGCTCTAATGAATAACTCATACTTTTTATATCTTAAAAAAAGCCCACAATATTTTGTGATTTTAATCATTTCCAGACTAATGCATCAAGTTTCTATCCCTGAAAACTAGGTTGTGTTGTGGAACCACCATTAATCTGGTCATTAACACAAGCCCATATTGCTTTGATGGGATATAATCAATATATTTTGCAGCAATTATCTAGCTATGTCAAATGATCATTTGTAATAGTTGAAAATGGGTATTCACAGAAAATGCAGAGGTATAATAACACAGTGTGGGGAGGTGTAACAGTAGCCCAAACATTGGAAAAACTTCACGATACCCAGTTAACAACACAGCCTTTTTACAATACGTGGAACTAAATTTGGATGTAAAAAAGATGACTATAATCATGTTGTTCTAATAACACTAAGGCTGGGAAGCAGGAAGCGTGCTGGGATGAACTGTTTACTGGCGTTCTGCATTAGATAAAATGACTACCAGACTGTTCATTCTTCACTATGTAAATGGTCAGTTTTGCAATGCAATATCATGATGCTCTGTCGCACCCCTGAAAAAATATGATCGTTTTTATGAGTGGAAGCATCAATGAGCACAAATACAGAAGCACAAACAATTATACAGGAAAATCTGAAGGATCTGGAGAGAAAAGCAAACGTCCTATTTATATCCTCAACTACTGCACACAGCTGACCACAAGGGATGGAGCAGAGTGAGTGTTTAGCGTTCCTCAGGGCCTGATGAGGCCCTTGAGATGATATGCAGAGCTGCAGGCTGATGTGCTGAGAAACAGTGGCAGCGATGTCAGAAGCCACAGAGGAAACATGTGCAGCCTACTCTTTGCCAAACCAGCAGGACGGCCATGTTATACAAGTCAGGAATGTCTAAGGACTGAGAGATTTCATTGCTTACAACAACAAGAACAACAGCAACCAGTTATTCAAACACACTACAGCAATAAGCCACTGTCCGTGTGTTAATTAGGATCCAACCGATATATCAGTTGCCCAGTGATTCTGTCTGATACTGAAATTGCAGTCAGTAAGCACTGCACTTTTTTTTTTTAAATACCTAAAAATTAGGACTAGACTATTACTGTGCCTATAAGAACATGTGCCCTGTGTCAAGGTCTTTTATTTTATTGTATTAGGCCAAGTTGGAAAGAAAATCCAGTTTAAGGCTTGAATGTTGAATGTAATATTAGCCAGTTAGTTGTGGTTGAGATCGTGTTGTTTTGTACATAGCACATAGGTGTTTGCTTGTTTCTGATTAGAGCTGAAGGATGAATTGTTTTATATCAAAAACTGCAATTTTCAAAATCACAAAAAGCTGCATCTCTTGTTATATATGCTTTAAGTGTGGAAACGTAAATAATACAGAGCTTGTCAACTGCTTGTAGATAAGTGTGATAAGCAACCAAGCATCCTGTGTTATGATATCACAACTGCAACCAATTGGCAGGTCCAGGCAGACCAGCATATTGTCGCTGTCCAATGAAAAACATGTATCTTCATTTTTGTTGTTGAGGATTTGAACATGCCAATGGTTGTTAATATTGTGTAAAAATTTCAGGGTGAACGGACCAATGGAAATAATTCTGGTTCCATTGACGTACATTGAACATAAAGTATGTTTTTAGTCTCTCCTGTAAAGTTGCAATTTTGAAGATACTTGTTTTTCCATTGGACGATACGCAGTTTTACTGGCCAAAAAGCATGGGCTTGAATTACAAGGGTAACTTGACTACAAAAACAGCATCGCTCAGAGAAATCAAAAATATGTATTTTGTCCAATTAGTTTAGCCCTAGCCCTAGTTCTGACAGGTCACCTCTACAAGCAGTTTGTGAGCTCCAGGGTAACACGATAAATTAGCCCACTTAAACAAAGGCAGACTAGGTTTCTCATAATGTACATCATAATAAAAACTAAAGCTCAAATTAGAAAACTGCACACTACTACAATTTCAATATAAAAATATGCATTGTTCAGCTCCGGTATCATCCTTAATCTCGGTAAAATTCCTGTTGTGCCCTAAAGTGAAACAGCAGCGTAAGTAAAGCTCAGTCTGGAGCACACAGCAGACTTCAGTACAGTCTAAATACTTCAGACTGTGTTGCCATAGAGACTCTGAAATTGACAGTAAACTAGAAGAGAAGCACGCAAACACCCAATCATAGCTGACCTTCAGCTCTGTCTCCTCTTTCAGCACTATCTTCGTTTATCTTACTCTCTCTCTCCCTCTCTTCCCGTCTCTAGTGTTCACAAATAACCATCCTCCACCATTGCGCAACTGGTTTGTTCAAATTTGCACAAAAACAGTTTCTTGTCAACAGTGTTTACAGACCATGTAATTAAGCACACTGTGGGGAATATTCGACTTCTGCCTAAATAAAACTACTAAACACATACATATCCTCGCTGTCCACAGAAGAACAATTATCTCCAAAAATAGTGATTTTAAAGGAGAGAACAAAAACATTCTTTACTTTCAGTGTAAGTTAATGCAAACAGATCTTATTCCAAAGTGATTTTAGAGCATTTGTATTGGCCCATTCAACATGAAACTTTCACAGCACATAAAAGAGCAGCTGTCATGTTTAAAAACATCAAAAATGGAAATACAGGGTTTTTTTTTTCCACAGTGACAAACTGCACAACAGGTACATTTTCACTACTGCCGACGTAGGAAGGACCTCCTGGATCATCCTTTGCTTCTCAGGTCATAACATGGCTTATGTTTCTTAAAAGAGCAATATGTAAGATGCCACAATCAAGATTTTTACTTTTAAACATTCCCAAATGAACAACAAATTGTTGAGAAATAACAGATGTACTGGTATGTCAAAGACATCTATGCTTTGTATTGCGACCATTATACCTGAATTGTGCTCATTATCTAAAATACTTCATAATAAAAGTGTGAACTGATATTTTTAACTGATCTAACACATATAAAACAAGTTGCTGCGATTTCACTGGTCAGGCCGGAGATGCTGCCAACTTAGCATCACAACTTTAACACTTTTTTGGTTTCAGCTTTCAAAAAAATAAATTGATAAAAATAAATTTGAGCTGCGCCCTGAGAGAGGTGCTCATTGCACCGTTAAAAGCCTCAAATGGACACAAACGCAGGCCATGACGCTGATGCACTCGGCATTCCCACTGCTACAGCAGGGAGTGGACAGCCTGGGGTTAGCCTAGCGATTAGCACTCCAACTACTGCAGTCAACAGCACTGCACACACTCAAGAGTGAAGAGCCTGAAAAGACATGGGGGGGGGGGGGGGGGGGAGAGAAAGAGAGAGAGAGAGAGAGAGAGAGAGAGAGAGAGAGATAAAAAGGAAAAGAAAGGGATGAAAAAAGTGTTAAGGGTGGGAGAAGGAGGGCAAAAAAGAGAACAAAAAAGTCAGTGAGATGGAAAAGAGAGTGATAAAAAGAACGAGAGAGTAAGAGAGAGAGAGATATCGTTTCCACGGAGACGGACAGGCAAGACTTTGCAGAGAGGAGTTATGCAACAGGCTGTTGCCGTGGCAACATAAAGGAGGGGGGGCGGAGATGGGGTTGAATGTTCGTAGTGAATTTACACGGAGCTCTAACAATGGCCGATACCCTTGAGGGGATTGCTCTAAAAGGAACCTGAGCAAGAAAGAAAGAAATAGACTAGAAATAAAAACAGGGGGAAGAACTGCTTCAAATGATGTACAGTTATGACCAAGATGATAAATAATGAATGCAGCTATAAATAAATAAGGCTTTTCTGTAAAGCCTGCATCTCTAAGAACCGTGACGGGGGTATATCTGTTTTTAGTCAGGGAAGAGGACTGAAAGCAAACATATCCTAAATTCAATAACCACACAGACACGCTGGAAAAAAATAACTTCCGCTGCTCCGACATGGAAGTGTGCATCTATACGAGTGCATATCGGTTCATATTCACCCAACTGAACAAGCCGTTAGCACTGATGTGGTTCTTGGGGACCAAAGCAAAAATCTAACTATATATTATATATATGTATGGCCATATTGATGCTGATATGTAAACATTTATAATAATTAAAAGGGTAACAATGCACAATGGAATGTGTGACAATGTGCATCATACAGAATGATTCTATTAATTATGCAACCGCACTGCTTAAACACCAATGTTTATAAGCAATCAGCACCCATTCCCACCTTGCTCCAGCACTCTTGCTCCATTCTAGCTTGCGTGTCATTTGAAAGTTGTGCAACAACATGATTATAATAATCATTATAATATTAAATTCATTCAAAACACAGGAACCCTGTATCAAATCACAGTTTGACTATATCTCTTTACCCCAATAATAATAATAATAATAATAATAATAATAATAATAATAATAATAATAATAATAATAATGAGGCTAGACAAACTGTAACCCTGCTACAATCCCAAATAAGAGTTACCAATTGTGTAGAATGAATAAAAAGCACTTGCTGCTCTTCCAAAAAGACTACAGATATTATTCTAATATCATCACACGTCCTTAATTATTTCATCTACATTTTTACATGACTATCTGATTAAGCATCAATCAAAAAATGATCAACTGAAATTAACAATGCGAAATAATTTTATTTTATTTCAACTCCAATAAACAACTGTCTCTTATTAAAAAGTCTGCTGCTAAAAATGGCAGCATTTACAAACTCAGAGAGGACAGCAGCTGAAAAAGATAGAGCTAAATTTTCACCAGTGATAAGACACCAGATAACCATTTTACCATTTTTCAGAAAAACATCATCTGAAATCGAATAAAACATGTTGATATAAAACGCCATGTCCAGTAAAGCTGTTGGAGATCACAGTGATATGGCAGGTGATACACTAGAACACTGTGTACTTTTTACTTTAAGTGATTAGGGCTGTGTATAGCCAAGAACCTGACTATTCAATATATCACCATATACTGTGATGCTGCAAATTTTTCAAATCATACTATTAAAACACACCACTACATGAACAGGTTACAATAGCATTGCACCCTTTTACTGCTTGTTAATGTTGGAGTGGAGCTGAAAATTGATTACAACACTGTGGAACAACTCTACTGAACCTCTCATTCAAACAAATACACAGGCAAAATACAAAAGCACCATTCATTATTGTGCAAAATAAAAAGGGATTTAAAAATACTAACAGCATCAAAACTGAGCCAGCATTACCTCAACAGCTTTTTGTATAAAAGGCACATACATTTTTATATAAAGGCAAATACATTTTCTTTCTATCTACACACACAAAAGAACAAAATATTTTTATTTGTTTCCTTATTTAGTTAGTAAATACCCTTGTTGGAGCTGTAGCTGTAACTGAACTGCATACTAAAATCACAATACTGGGTGTAAGAACAACATTAATTTCTCATGGCTTTCAGTTCAGGCTGGAGTAGTTCAGTTATTTGTCCTCCATGTGGGAGAGCAGGGTTTAATCCCAGCACACAGGCGCAGTCAAAGGCTTTTAATAGTTTGTGTCAGCAGTGATATGTGCTGCGTATGAAGTAACTTGATCTATTCGGTCATCACAGGTCTTAATCATTACACTAACTATATTACTATACTGATTAAAAATACAATTTATCGTGCAGCCCTAACACAAAGCACACGTGTTTACATCTTTGTGTATTAAAGGAGCAATGTGTAAAATTTAGAGGGGGGGGGGGGGGGTCTATTTGCAGAAATGGAATACAGTACACAGAACTACGTTTATTAGTTTATAATTACCTGCAATTACAACCTAGCTTAAAATGAGTCCAGGCTATGTACATAGGAGCACGCTGTCTTCCAACGTAGATTTACATGTAGCACTGCATCGATGCATAATTTGATGGCACCATACATAAAACTGCAGGTAGCATATGTTGATATAGTTTTTAAAAAAACAAACAAACAAACAAAAAAACACACCTACTACTCAGCTTCTTATTTACCAGATTCTTGTTACATTTTTCCAGTTCCACCTTACAAGATGCACCAGTTATTATAACACCTTTAGATGCCAGAATGTATACACAATACCATTTAAGGTGGAATGGGAAAATCTAACCAAGAAACTGGCGAATGTCCTTACTGTAAACCTTAATGTTTCCAGGAGGTTTTGAAAATCTAAATCAGCTTCTTATTCACTATTTAGTAGTAGACTACAATCAGGGTTGTGCGATATTGACAAAAGAAAATTAGCCCTCGATGTTTTCTGTAATTTTGTCGATATCAATAATAAACAATATTTTAAAATTTTTAAACCTGTTTGTAAAAGGCTTGTATTTCACTTGCACCTCCTAACGGATATTAACATTCATCCACTATCTTCCGCTAGTTGGGATCACGGACAGCGGGTTTGGAGCCAAGCCCAGCGTCATAGGGTGAATGACTCCGCTAAAGTTTGCTGAGTGTATGTTGTGCCAGACACCTTAGCTGGTTTAGGTCTGTCTTGGACAGCGCGCTCCCAAAGTGCCTTATACTCCTCGTACTCTGTGTGGTGGTTTGTTGGGAGATGATGGAACAGGTTAGTTAGCGATCTTTAACGGCGACTGCTTTCTTACTAGATCTGCAAACTGCCGCCTTCTGAGCAACATCAGTCTTTTTAAATCCAAACCACCTCCACGAGCGAAGATGATCCTCACCTAGGAATTAAATCTAAGGCAGTAGACTGTGAGGCTGGCGATGTCTGAATTTCTTCTCTTGGTGCAGTGCCTATGCTAGCACACAGTATGGGCACTCACACGAGGCACTGACAGCAGCCTATACTAAACCCTGGAATAGTAAACACGAGGAGTCCAGGCGTTCTGATTGTGTTTTTTCCCCCGGCTCGATAGCGTCAGCTCACGTATCGTTAACACACCAATTAAGATATTATCGTAGACGATATACATCACACACCGGTAATTACAATACACAAACCCGTCGCTATAGTTACGCACTACTCCTCACATAAAACTCAGCTTTGAGTGATAAGTGTGCCGGTGTGTGGTTTGTGTGATAAGCGTGTCTGTATAAGTATTTTAAAAGTAAAAAATATACTAAACACAGCTCAGCTGATCAGATTTAAGAAATTAAACTTTGTTTTATAATTTTATAAATTTTTGACAAAAGTTGCATCTGTATTTTCTTCCAAAGTAACTAGTTTCTATGGGTTTGGCTCTTAACTTATCAAAACACCCCCAAAAAAACCACCACAAACTAGTCAGGATGGTCAGAGCACACAGTTAAGAGGACTCCTTCTTCAACACTAACAACGCAGAGGCCAATACTGTGCTTAGTGTATCCTTTACATGTGAGCACACAGTTGATTCATGAGGCAGAGGCAGGGGAGAGATCTAGGCAGAACCATATAATTACAAAGCAATAGCCCAGTTCTGGAAGGGCATTGTGTGTGTCTTGTTTACGGTAGAGGGGCTTGTAAAAATGGATCCAGCCTTACAACAAGCAGCACAGATCAAAAGCCATAGTCTTTCTCCATATTATTCTTTATACACACACAACACACAGAGCCTCTCTACGAGAATAATAAAGCACTCTCTTGCTCACTCTTATTCTCGCCCTCTATCTTTTCTTCTCTTCATCCTGACACACTCCTTCCAGTCAGATTGAATGGTGGCGGGCTGACGTCACTAGCAGAAGGGTTGCCATGGAGACTGGCACCATGGCAGAGTCTGGCATGGAGTTGCAGTCCTGCCAGTAGCCACAGAGCGAGCACCCCACAAGGAGTGTGCGCGCGAGATTGTGTAAGTGAGAAAAAGCTTTGTACATTTGTGAGTGCAGCCATGTGGCAATGAGTGTGTACGCGCGCAAACACACACACACACACACACACACACACACACACACACACACACACACACACTGGGTGTGTACCTGATGGAGTGTGACCATTATGAGCGTGTGTGTATTTGTCATTCCAAAAGGAGAGATAAGTGCACTAAAAGTTCAAAGACAAAAATCTATATCAAGAATAAGAAAGAGTAAAATTTAAGATGACCCCTAAAAAACTAATCATGAGTCGAGCAGCCGAGAAGCGTCTTTACCAGCACGTTATAATAACAGGATAAAACAGACATAACCTTACAAAAAAATAAAAAGAGGTCACATTTTTAAAGAGGAATCATCTTTCTTAAAATCCATGTGACAACATGCGCTGTAGTTAACTCATAAATAAAGATCGGCAAGAAATAACCAGGTCTCAGAAGAAGTCTGGTGCCATTTCAAACTTTTAAATAAGTCACAGCAGAACAGGGGCAGCAGTTCTGTAATAATCCGAACAGATTTACTACTGAATATTTTAAGTAAATCCATTTACAAGGCAAGAATGGTCACCTGCTGGATTACGTCCACTTTCTAGTGTGGGAGTCGCTGCATAGACAGCGCAAACCCTTCCTGGACTCAAAGAATCTAATCTGTTCAAATCTTTAATAACAAGTATTTCACTTGCTTAAGATTTATGTTCCCATGCATTCTACTTTCTTAATGTGGGCGAAATCCTCACTAAAACTCAAGCCATTGGATTTTCTGACTGCTAGATAATAGTCAAATCTTTGTACTGAACAGCCAATTACAATCAGACTGTTTCTGAGTGGGGTGCAGTCCAGTGAAACTAGCATCCAACTGCAGGACACAATACAGCTAGTGTGCTGCATTACATTGTTATAATTGATAACCCCTGATAACTTATATGCTAGATCTGTGCTGCCCTCTTATTTGGATACCAGTCTAGAATATAACAACAAGCAGTCAAATCAGAACAGGGGCTTGAAGTTCAGTAAAAGTTGCACATGCAGTAAACTGTAATAAATCTGGTATAAAAGAACAGAATTACCAACATCACACAAACTTTTACCATTTAAAGCTGCTTCGCTAGGCCTAATGATCCAGGACATTTTTCCTGATATGTGCGAGAGATATATGAGATGTATGAGGTCTGTTTTCGTCCATCAAGCCTTTTCCTCTGAGACCTGACTCTGTTTTGTCTGATGTCTGAAATGTGACGCTGTGGTCTAAGGTTATCCAGCGCAGCAACATTCTCATCTATGCTGGGCACAATAATGTGGTATTAATTTAAAATATCACATCAGTCAACATCAGTTTTGAAGTTTAGCTATATTTAAATGTGTTAATGCTTGAGTCTTGTATACCTGTATCCTACAAGTATCTTAAAATTAGCTTACAAGTTGCAATAAATAAATAAATCAATCAATCAATCAATCAATAAGTAATATAATGTAGTTAACAGTTAGCAGTAACAGGGCACACATATACACATATAAATTTAACAAAAATAACGGACTTACAGTGCTGTGAAATCTGAGGCTATGAGTTCAGTGAATCATTTCCTAAATATAGATGGTCCATTGTTATCAATTGCTGATCAGTAGATCTACAGTCACACTCTTCCAGAACCCAAATGAGCTGCAGATCAAATATTAAATATTATAGGAATCTTAGATTTAAGCTGATCAATTTTTGCATATGTTACAGCAGAAACCTGGTAACAACTGCAGCATAAACCAGAGCTTAGTGAATGATTCAGTTACGGTGTTGAAAATTCCTTTTTAAAACAATCAGATCATGTAGTGAAGACTAACTCTTGTATTATATAGGTATAGGTATTGTCATATAGGTATTGTATTGCGGCTAAAGCATTAATAAAGAACACTGAAGTATAAACATAATTTCAAATATAATACTAAATGCTGTAATAGACTGAAAATAGAAACACTAACATTACCAAAAAGGCACATTTTCTGCAAACTGAGAGACCACTTTTTTCAAATCGTGACCCTCTTATCAATTAGAGGTAGAATAACTTTCAAATACCTGCCTAGGCAAACAAGATAGAGAGCAAAAGGTACCAAAAGCAAACTCACCTTTAAATAGCATGATCTATGTTTGTTTTCTATGTTTACAATGGGGCTACACAAACCTCTGTGCTTCATTTTACTACAAGCTCTGATAGCAATCTTTGGAAGACATGGAGTCACAGTCACTAACTTAGAGAGAGAGTTAGAACGCGGGAGAGAGCGTGAGACAACAGGTTCTAATGCTCTAGTCATATTTGCATTTCTTTCTTCACACAATAATAGCTCTGTTCAAAGATGCTCTTCCAGTTAATGGGACTGTTCGCAGGAATTACTGTGCAAGTTCATATACTATATATATATATATATAACTGCAAGCATCTTTTGCAGTAGGATGACACATGCCCAAATAAGAACACTGGCTGGGTCTATTCCATTTTGGTCTATAATAAACAAAACACGTCATCCTGTTTGAAAAAAATCTGAAAGTATGAAGAAACTTTTACAAAAGTTCAAAGAATCAAATGTACCATTACACCCAGTGGTAAAAAAGGCTGCTGTATGCAAAAGTCTGAGGTCACTGGGTTTTCACTGGACGGAAAAATATGCACGTAGGACAAAACCACGATCAGTTAACCACAGAACACTGCAGGATTATTTTCCCAAAGATAAAAATGGTTTAACTCAATCTGGGTGCTAAGAGAAAACTGCAAAAGTGACAACGAGGCATACATCCTCAGTGGTCTATGTGAATCTCAGGGGTAAGAGATCTGTTCCATAAACAAAAAATTAATAAAAAGGAAAAGACACAAAACATTGACAAAGAAAAAAGCAAACAAACAATCTCTGTGTGCTAGAAATACTCTGTGTGCTTGAAACATATACACATACATATATATACACATACATACATACATGCATACACATACATACACATATATATATATATATACACATACATACATACATACATACATATATATATATATATATATATATATATATACACACACACACATAGCCACACCCCCATTGCAGAGGTGTGCACAAGCTATGTAGTCAGAACCATGCAAAAACATTGTGATTTTATCTGTGAAAAATAATGTTTCTGAAATGGTCATTTAACCTTCAGTTACTCCCATACAAAGAGTCTCAGTCATTAGTAGAAAAGTCCAGGGGTGTGAAAACATAATCGTTCGTATATCAAAATCACAACTAAAGCGTGCATTGTTTTTTTATTATAGCTTATATATTACCAAAAATGCTGGCTGAAGAAGCTTAACCTAATAACACAGAGCTTGGGAACTGCCTATAGATATAATCAGACTGAACCAAACTGGCACACTCCATAAAGTGTGGCCTCAAACCAGATAAAGTGGATCTTCTAGTCTTTTTGTAGAAATAAAATGGCCTGAACCTTAATTTACAGAAAATAATGACAATTTAAATGGCTGTGGCAATATTAGTCTGAAAAATCACAACTGGATATTGACCCACAACTTTATCCCTTCTGTGAACTTAAGATACCATTTATTTAAATATAAAAAAGTTACTTGTTGGTGCCCATCGTGCTTAGTCTTGTTTCAACTGGCCTTCTGTCTAACAGGTATTTGAAAATATTATCATATCACATGGTATAAATAGCTGAAATTACATTTTGTTGATTCTCTAAATGGAAAAGGCCAGTTAATTACAGCTCAGTTAGCCAAGATATAAAGCCTTACATCAAAAACTAGTCGTATGCAAAAATCTAGGCAACCTCAAATTACACTTTTTGCCATCTGTGAAAACAACATCCTCTATAGAGACCACTGTACATTGTGTTGCACATTTACTGTTTATTTGGCCAATTTATTATAACAGGAAACACATTAATAATAAAATATAACCATGTAAAAGTAACACTGTATGTTTTATTTTTTAATATGTTAAATTCAGCAAATAAATAAAAATAATGCTCTAAAATTTGCAGACAAATTTCACATAAAGTGTATTTCCTGTAGAGGATATATAAACTTCTTTTCACTCAGAGCAAAACACCAAACAAATATGTCACTTGACCAGCTGCATTCAAACTTATGCATACGAGAGCAGGCAGTGGCATGCTGCACCACATCAAGAATAATTTGAAATGCACAAGGAATTTATGATGCAAGTAAACTCTAAACATCTCTCCACTGCAAACAGGAGCAGGTGTGGAGATTGCTGGGGACATAAGCGCTCGTCCAATAGTCGGGCTCTACACTGGAGAACTTGAAATGACATCACTTACAGTAGACCCCTGGTTCAAACGCAGCACAACGGAGATCAGTGGCGCACACACACACACACACACACACACACACAGACACAGTTACGGGAACTGACTGCCTCAGTGATCATGAACAAAACAGACTGCCCTCTGTCTGAATACTCACTTTCTCTTTACTCCATCTCTCCTCCTTAACTCTTTCAATTTAAAGTGCAATTTCTTTACCTTTCCTTCACTTCTCTGTCTAACTCACTACTCTTTGACACTTTGCTCCTCCATTCTCACATATGCAAACCTTGTGGCTCTGTATCTCCAAGGTAAAGCTCATTCTGATCAACGGACTTCTCTAAAAGCAAAAGTATCATTAAAGACTTTTACCTCCAACCGTACGTCCAAGCAAAGAAATATTTAGAGACCTATATTTTTTAAAAGTGAACAATAGACCTTTTAAGGCAATTAGGTCATACATCAGGGAAGCCAGGCTGTTCCCGGGTGCTAGTAGGCTTTACCTTCTCATCAGACACCCGAGTTCTGTTTACTCTAATAACAGACAGCTAGTGCTATATTACTGGAAAACAAGAAACCTGGTCTGAGTTCACTATTTTGGGATCAATCAGCCTTATAGACATGCAAACACAGTCTGGCAATGAAAATGAAACTCTTAATAAGATGGCAGCAGTTTGCTTGATATAGATATTATATTCACTATGTATTTTGCTAATAAAACACTTTAAAAAGCTTCCTTGTGTAAGAAAATATTTGGTAACACTTTCTATGAATCCTGCATTCACAATGCTTTATAAGGTGTTATATGGCATGCATAAATCCTTATGCCTGGAATAAGCCTGTGCAATTACTTATAAGTATTAGTAATTTCATGCAAAACACTTTATAAGGCAAGATTAAAAAGTTAAATGTTACTGTATGAATTAAATATGAATGTGACAATGTGACATGTAACCAAATAATTTTAAAAATTGTGTTGAGTTTAAAATGACCTAATATCTCTATTATTCACAAGAAAAATCAGTAAGCTGTTCAGTTTCCAATACAATCACTAGCAACATCCCTAATCACAGAACTCCTGGCTGGCTGCAACAGCTGCGAATAAGCAGGGCCCGGCTGACGTTCTGACTTCAGATGATGCAGGGGTAAGGCGATTAGACTGAGAGGCCGAAGAGGAAACGAAGGTTTCATGTTCACTGGGGCAGTTGGAGACAAACGCTGAGAGCAGGATGGAAACTCCAGCAGAATGCCAGGAGCTGTCAAACGTCGGCAGTTCTCGAGGGAAAGAGGAGGCTCTCTGAGGCTGTAACGCTCCATAATTAAAGCTTGATGGCTCATGCGGCCCACATGCTTGTGAAAATAGATTCAGATTGCCATTAAGACCAATTCAGTGTACTCGAATAGTTGTTCAGCTACAGAGACCTGACAGACACGCATCTCTGGCGTGTGCTGAAGTGTGACCACAAACGGCTGCTCTGTCCATCTGATGCCAAGCAGGCCCACGGCCAAGCCCCTACTGACTTCAGCACTATTCCAGATTATCGTTACCAGAGGGTCCTCCGTGTTCATGAAACCTCAGCTCATCCACACGTCCTTGTCCCTGTTGTATCTTGGAAACTGTTTAATGGAATTGTTGAATTGACTGTACATTAAATGTTACAAGATTTTATTTCAAGTGATTTGAAGACTTCTATCAAGTTTCTGTCAGTCTATGTGTCATTACTTACACACCTTTTTCAAAGGATGTAAATAAATAAATAAGTTTTGACAGTGGCATTAATTTTCCAAACCTCATCAAAGTCATGTGCCAACGCTGTAAGTCATTAATGCCACAGTTATGCACAAACGTTATTTATTTGATAATAACGGTGCTCTTTAAAATATACCGTAACTCATGATTTACAGTCCTTATGACAGATTGCAACGCATTAAAGGAAGTATAGGGGGCAATACAGCCTCTAGGGTTTCATGGCACTGTAAAAGAAGGAATTTTGAAGAGTTCAATGAGTTCAATGCTGAAACAGAATCCATTTCAGAACATTATATATTAGGTAAAATAACTTACTACATCTTTTACAGGGAACAAACTTAAATATACTATTCTTCTAACATTCTTCAGTGTGAATTTTGTTTCTGCTTGGCTAATTTTACATAATAAAAAAATAACCACACATCACATGTGAAATAACTTTTGCACAGGCTGCATTTCATGCTTTTTTTCCTCCAATATGTTAAATTCAACAAATAAACAATAATTGTGCATTAAAATGAACTCAAATGTGTAGTTATTTGCATTACAAAATAAGAAAAGCATGTCATTTAAAGCACAAAGACATGGCCGTATATGCTGTGATGTTGTGCCTTATGTCTTGTTATTATAGCTATGCTGTAATCAAGCTTCTCTATGAAGAAAGGCATTATTTGTATGGCTGTGTTTAAAGCTACTTTTTATTTCCTTACTGTTGAGCTCAATTAGCTTTGAAACAAGGCCACGTCAAGTCCGTTTCATCCCGATTCAGGCCTAGACAGAGAGCACAGTATACTGCAGCTTGTAGGCAAATACCATCAGTTGACCAGTTTACAGTCAGCCTGTTGCAAATGGCTCTGCTGATTCTGTGGTGTAGTGGGTGTAAAGGCTGGGCTCATTCATTCCCCTCTGCATGAGAAGCCACAGCATGGGCCAATAATGAGATCACTGTCAAAGCCCAACCAGTTTTTTTTTTCCACTGGGAGCAGATGGACAGCATCTAGCTATCTGTGGTCAGACTCTAAGTGAACATAGAAGAGTAGAAATCTACAGGACTAAGAATGAGAGTCTGTCAGCAAAAGGCTTTATTAATTAATGGCCAGTAAAAACAGATAAAGTTTCAATGTAAAATAGATCAGCAACATGACATCATCAGTACAGTGATAAAATAGAGAACCAACAGACTCAGTATATAAAGAGTAGCTTGGGCACTGAAATTATATATTATTGAGGAAATATGATCAATGGTGTGAATAGGTGTGATTAACTAACCCTAACACACACACACACACACACACACACACAAATAAATGACATCACATTATGTCATGCCACTGTTTCCGTGCTTATAGAACTGACTATAGTAAAGCAGAAAAGCATATCAAAATCAAATGTTACATTAAAATCACTAGTTTTTGATAGTATTATTTAACACTTGTTTTATTTCTGTTCCAACTTGTACTGTGATTAAGAGGTGGGTGATATCTTAAAAATAGAATATTGCGATACTTCAAGAAACTTTCACAATATACAATATGTTAGAATTATTTTTTCCCAACCAGCTGGAGCAGAAAAATATCCAACAGTGCTACATTTTATAACAAATACCATTACAAACTGTAAGTATAATGATTTTTATTTAATCTGATATAACAACACAATAGCAATATATATATATATTGCTATACTGTCTAGCTGTCATTGTGAAATTATATTTTTGCAACACTGACCGTACCTTGTGTCATTAGCATGTCAAGGACATTGAACAGCAGCATGAATTATTAAAAAGAGAGATACTGACCAATCATAGAGAAGCTGTAAACAAGAGCCAGTGTAAAGTAACTGCATAGTAACTGGTAGCCCATTGTATTATTTTGAGCTACCAACTGTTCACATCATTTAAAACAGCCATCATGTTGTGTACCTTCTTTGTTTCAACTTGCATTGAACATTCTGAAATTATAATATTTTATTTTGCTACATCTCTCATCCTTATTGTACATCCTGTACTTTTGGGTTCAACTACTTAATTCAAGCCACTAGCCTATTCAGAATGTAGAACCATATACTGTACTTGTAAACCGATGCTCTTGAGAACAGTGTGCAACACTTCAGCTCGTACTGATAAACTCCCAATTAAGCAGGGACGCCCAGCTTCCCGGTGTGAAAGTATTTCAGTGTGCTTCAAGTCCATTATGTAAAAGCAAAACCTCGTTTCCACCCGTCATGTTCAACCTCGGGCCATCAGCACCCACGCATTTGTGGAGAGGACATGCATGCGCTAACCCGCCGCTACCTTGGCATCCTTGGCCAAGTGCTGCGCAGATTAACAAAAGATAACATTTCCAGTGCACCAAATGTGCTCATCCAGTGCAGGCGCAAGTTCTATAGCTTTCTTGTACCTAACAGTAGGTTTTCACAGCCAGTCCATGTTCATGAAGAAACTAATTTCCCATGATTGCAAAATAACACATCCTTTTTACAAATGCCCGCCTGCAACCACACAACCTAACATAAAAAAACAAAATAATTACAAACATAACGGGTGTCTTTATTCTTAAAGGGGATCGCTGGCAGTTTTTCATTTTTGGTGTAATTAAAACATGTCAAAAGTCATTCAGAGTGGTTTGGTGTGAGATGTGTTGTTCTGGTAACCTTACAGAAAAAGAATTGTTTACAGTGGTGGTGATAGGAACCAGATGTCTGAGCAGGTTAACGCCTCTTAAGGCTATTCACAGGAAGTTATTCAATAAAATGGTTATGAAAACCCAGCCTGATGTCTGAGACACTGTTTTATTAAAACAGTCTGGGTATTAATACATACTTTAATACATTTATTTTAAGCCATTCATGATGGAAAGAAATATGACAGTGTTCAAAGGCCACCCCCAGTGCAACCATTATTTTTCCATTAGCAGCATTACATGTAAAAACACGTGTAGGTTCACTGGTGGTTTTGGATAGTAAATAAAGTGGCTGTATTTGTGTTGTAAACATCAGAATTCCTGGTTCCCATCATCACCACTTTAAAGAAATCTGTAAGTTTCTCTGCAAATGGACCACTTCACATCACACCAATATGAATAACTTCATCCAAATGTCAACCACTGAATTATACACAAATTTTGAAAAATCTGTGGAATTTCTCTTTAAAGGGTCAATGGTGTAAAAAAATGTATTTCCTTTTAATGAATGACGTTGTTGTAACACGTAAACACTGTAGAAGCTTTAAAATGTAAAAAAAGCTTTGTAGTATTTATATACATAAGTGAAGCGGCCAAAAGCCATTGTTTTTGTGATGTCACAAAAAGTAATACATTTACACCTAAACGCCTATTCGGTCGGTACGCAGCCATTTAGAACACCAGTCGTGTGGAAGTAACAGAGTGTTTGTACTCCAACCGCAGGCACATTTACAGGACTGCCAATCAGAACACAGCTCATTCACATCCATCAGCCCTGAAGACATAGTAACAAAAACAGCCTGTTTAATTCATGTAAAAAAAATAAATAAATAAAAGGGGGGGGGGGGGGGGGGGTCTGAGTGTACTTGAGCCCACAAGAGACATATGAAATACAGGAAAAGGGTCTTTTAAACTTCACAATAGCAGGACTGTGAAATACACTGCAGGCGGTCTGCAGGGAATTGCAAAGAAACTGAAACTAAATCTTTTTAACATAGTCTTTACCTGCTGGACATCAATAATAATAATAATAATAATCCATGAGATTATTGTAAAGTAGATTCTAAACTTCAGACAGCACATCAGCTGTTTGGTACAAATACGTTTAGGCTATATTAAGTAACCTCCACGTCTTCTGAAACAAGAAATGAGCAACTTGCACGACTTAAGGGAGACGTATGTTCAATAAAACACTGGTTTCTTCTAAAATCTTCTAAAACCTACCAATCTACTAACAAGCACAGAAAATACCTGTAAACTACAGATGAAAACATATCAGCTGGTTAGCCAATTTATGCCAACAACCACTTGTTCAGTGCAGTGATTGAATGAAGGATGTGAGTAAAGGAAAGAAAAAGAAAAAAAGAGAAGAGAGTGGATGTGGAGGGAATGTGTAGTGTAAAGAAAGAAGAAGTGGAAGAGGAAAAAAAAGAAACTTACCAAACCATGCCGTACGCGCCCTCACCAATGTAGGAGAGGTTGGTATACCGGGGGCCCACGTCGAAGGCCTGGCCGCGGACAAGCTCGGTCCCAGAGCCGAGGTTAACGCCGCCACCGCCGGCAGGACCAGACACCGCAGCCGCCGTCGCCATTGTTGAACCGAGCTGCCTTTACACACTCTCACACATACACTCACTCACACCACAACGACGACTCCGCGAACAACAGATACCACTCTTTCTGTATCGCTGGACGTAGTGCGAACAGTTTAGATCTGAAAGAGCGCTTTACTGCGGCAAAGTGAGTAAAAAAAAGCTAAACAAAAGTTGCCAAAATCCTCCTGGGCACTCGATCCGTAACGCTCCGCTACGTCTGCTGTGCGGTTGGCTTGAGACTGCAGGCAGGCGGCAGAGGCACAGCGAGCAAATAGCGCTGTCCGAATCAATCAAGAATCGGTTACTTTCAACCGGATCTTTTCAATATTCATGGTAAAGCGATTCCCAACTGAGTTGATTTATGTGTTACTGCTTATGCATCACGGACTGGAATGGCAAGGTGCGAAATACTGGAGGTCCTGGGTGGGTCTGGGACCCCAATGGACTATGTCTCAAAATCAGAATGACTAATTTTTCAAACCAAAAGGAGCAGAGGATCATGGTTAATGTATAGAACACCTAACGGAAAACAACATCTCCAGAAAAACTGTTAAAGCATACCTTTTACTGCCACTGAATCTAGCATATATAAGTAGCCAGGCAACATCGGACCCCCCCAATACCAGAGTGTATTTTACATACTGTGGAATTGTTGTAATAATCTTTAACACAGTTTGTCACAGTATGAAATATAACATTGCAAGATAATAAAACCAATCAAGTTTATTTCCCTTATTATTACCACATCGATAAACAAGCCACTTCTCAGACATGTGTGTCCCCAGTCCGTGTCTCATGTCCTCTGAGCATGTGCACCCAACTTTTTGCAGTGAAGCTTAATCAACCACCTTCCACTTCTTTCACCACCCATCATGCTGTATACGTCAGTAAGTGTGCTCCATGTGAACACTGTAGCATTGATTCTCGCCTTGGCCAACCACATTGCTGGCGCCTGCTAAAAGCTATGCTGGAGAGCTGTGGCAGAGACAGCACGCTGTTGCTGATACATGTAATAAAAGAGCATTCACTTTACAAGCAATATATTTCTTGTGTCCTCTTCTATAACAAATCACACTGGTGTCAGAAGTGAGATAGCACCCACCAGCGGTCAGTGGAGGAATCGTGCCAAGCTGAACTCAAAAACAAACAGAGTGGAGAAGACAGATCCTGACAGAGTACTTTGGAGAAAGAAGCAGTGCAGCGAGGACTGTGAAGGCTCAGCAGCTGAACACAGCTAGAGGATAGCAAAGGAGACAGCAGCAAGGAGGTCTGGACACCCACCAACTACAAGGAGAACGTTTTTTAGGCTGGAGTGTTTTGGAGCAAACATATGTGTTGACGGTGGCCATTTCGAGTATGGAAACTCTGCCGGGGTGACACCGGAACGACTGCGGAGTATACATACACGTACTGTTTAAGTTACCTGTAGCAAAACAGGCTATCTGTGTGTTTCTTTGTTGAGCGTAACAACGGCCCATCCCTTGTGGTGTGATGTTGAACAGCTGCCCGTCCTGTGATCTGATGCCATTACTTCTTCTACCATGACCAGGTGCCCCTGTTTGCCTGCATTCTGGACCAGTTTCCCCACCATGTAGCTTCCTGCTGTCCAGTGCCTTATGGAAACCCCACTTGAATGCCACTAGAACCTCCAAAGATCTGTTTGCTTACTTAATCACAGACTTACTTAATCTTGTCTTGTCAAACTCATCAGTTCTTTCTTCTCCTTCTTTACAAAACACTGAACTGGTTCTCATTGCTAAATTTATTCTTATTGTTCTGATTTTGCTATCTGGTGTCCACCAGTGGAGGATGGGTTCTACTTTTTGAGTCTGGTTCCTCTCAAGGTTTCTTCCTCCTGATCTGGGGGAGCGTTTCCTGCCACTATCACCCCTGGTTGACTCATTGGGGGGTTGGACACGGATTGTCTGTAAAGCTGCTTTGTAACAACATCTGTGGTATAAAGACTATGTATAAACAAGTAAACCTTAACCTTTCCTGCTGCTGCTTTGTGTAATAAAAGAGAATTGACCTATATTTGAGAGTCTTATTCTACACCAAGTCCCAAAACTTAGTAAGAAGTAAAAGAAAGCACTTAAAAAATATGATGTCTAATAAGAATAAAGTTGCGCTGAACAGTCGCTATGGACATCAGATTCACTTGTTGCACTAAAGGTAAAAAAGAGGTTGATTTGATTTGTGAATCACTGAATCGTTCGTGTGCACGACTGACTCGTTAAATCCGACGACTCGAAAGAATCGGTTGAATTGATTCGAACAGGACCATCACTACAAGTAAAACGGTGCCTGCAGGAAATAACGGGGAGACCACGTGACTACACAGGGGCGTCAAATCCATGTTCATGTGTGTTCGCATTCACATTCATTGCCAACACTTGGACTGGTTTCCACTTCGTCAGCGCAAAAGAGCGAATAGATCAGCTCCGTGAGGACTGAAATGATAATGTGGGATCTAGTAGGCTACCGTGTGGGTTCAGTACTAATGTGGCCAGTACAATACTATACTGCTGTGATTCGTTCTGCGTACAGGTTTGCTGATGTTTCCTTTAAAAATAGCCAGTTTTGCCCGGTTTAGGTCGAACCTGTAGAATTTCTCAGATTGGTGCTCAGAGCTCCGCCCACACATTACATCCTGCACACAGACATCCACCAGAGAGGGGAAGCAGCCTGGCAAATCAGATTTCCTTACCGCACCACTTTGTGAGCATATTTAGGCGGTGATGCCTTTACTTTAGCCTACTTTTGTTCAATTCCTATGAAACATATCCAACATTCGTGTAATTTCATTCTTCAGACAGTTCAGTTCAGTTTCTTCCAAAACCCTCAGAGCTGGATTGTTTCTTTTTGTACTACAGACCTTGATTTCTGACGTTGTAACTGCCCAGAAGTAGTAATTGCAGGTTAAAACCAAAATAATAATTTAACTTGTATATGCGGCCACTAAACCTATTAGCAATTAAATAAAACAACCACACAAGTGCACAGTTCACATATGCTACACAAACATGTTGCTCTGTGTAATCTTTGTTGACATTTACACTACTAAATCCTTAAAGGAGTATTTTACTACTACTTTAGGACTTTGTCTTTAAAAAGGAGTATTACAGTAATTGTATGGTATTTTAGCCCTTTCTCCTCCACCGAAAGGCCCAAAACCACCACACCCATTTACCAGACCAGACCTATGATGTCATGACTTGTGTCCTGAACTTGCTTTCTATCACTGTAAGGGATGAGCTAGAATTTTTTTTTCCATGCGGTCAGGATTTAACACAGTAAACAAGCCATCATCATCATCATCATCAGCAGCAAGCCTTTCTTCACTAAACATACTGTAGTTGTCTTCACAGTGAAACCTTCAAACTCTGAAATGGTAGCTTTGCAATAAAAGTAGAGAAATAACTTTTAATAAGTTAAAAAAGTAACAAAATTCCAAAAGAAAAAAATACAAAAATACATATATTTAAAATATATTTACATACTAATAAACCAATAAACTTTCTCAGTTTTAAAATTTGTCTTATTTTGAATTATATATAAGGTCTGAGTATTTTTTATATCATTGCATTTTGCTTTTATTTACACCTTGCACAGTGTCTTGGCTTTTTGGGGTTTATGTGGTCAGTCAGTAATTCTGGATAATTTATATTGGTTCCATCCTCATGAAACGTTTAAACAATGTAGAGAGAAGATCTTATTTTCAATTGCAGTTTTTGGATTTACAATAAGTTGCAGGGTTTCGTTACAAAAGGCAACAAAGAGGTTCAGAATATTAAAAGAAAATTGAATTACATTGAATAAAATTGAACTACACTCTTTGTCATAGACAGCAAGAAGATATGAGGGTAAATGGACTGACCACAGTCTGCATGCCCTAATCATTTTAACCACCGGTCAGAACAAAACAGCCTTGATCCATATACAGTGGTGGCTGTTACATAACACAGAGTCTGGATTAAATCTTAGGAAAGACTGTTCCAATAAATAACCCTAATACCCACAAAAGGAAAACATGTCATTGTGGTCACTGTTTATTTATTATCAAGACAGATTAGACCTCAACTCAATCTCACTCAATGCAAAGCAGTAATGAAATGAAAACGGAATACTTTTCAAGAAAAGGACGCCAAAATAGATCCTTAACCAATGTGTTCACATAGAAACGTCTATCAGTTTGAAATAACTGATAGCGACATTAAAGTACACAATAAAAGGATCTATTGTAAGTGCATATAATAATACAAATGCTCAGAGTGGAACACAGTTATTCTTGCCAGTATAAAATTTACAAACAGGCACAATACCACACACAAAGTCATGGAGTAGAGAAAAAATGTCAGTTCCTCTATAAACATTTCAACTTAGTAAATGTGAAAACAAAAGGCTGCATGTTATGTATCGGCAGTATTCATTTTGAAAGCTCAGAGATGAGCACACACAAAATAAGGCACGAATAAGGCCTCATGTTGGAGATGTGTGGCACATGTGGGCTACAAACAGTTCATATGGAACTACAACCTTGTGAAGTTCTTTGGAATAAATGAACAAAGAAATAAACACCAACACATTTCCTCAATGTGGTCAGGTATACGCATTGACTTATTCAAGTAAGGAAATTCACTGATTTTTAAATTTTAGCAACAACAAATTTGGGAAAATCATTCAACGTGGTATGACATGAAACGGTTAACTTCATCTAGTTCCGATCACCACTGCTGTAAAGAGTTGGTAGGGTTCTCCAGAGTGGTGCTTTTAACATCAGGCCACTCCCCTTCCCCATTAGACCCTTGAGGGCTGGTTTCCTAGACCCAGATTAAGCTTAATCCTAGAACAAAAGAGCACTGCAATAACGCTGACATTACAGTACAGTCAAGATTAGGCTTGATCTGTTTTCCAAAAATCTGTTCCAATCCAACATGTCTCAACTGTGAGTCAAAGTATTAGAAAGATTAAGAAGACATTAAAACACATCTATTAACAGTACAAAGAAAATGCATAAGTGAAAGGCATCAGGCAGCACTACAGACAGGCGTCACAGTCATAGCCTGAGGGTCTGCGGTTTAAGGGGGTGCAAATAAATCAGCTGATGCTTGATAAGATCATCAGTGATGTCACATCGTCACCGGTAAACTGCACTGCCTGATGGGAAATGTGAGATCAGACAGTAGATTGAGGGCCCCATGTTACGTAAATGATGTAAGAGGGTGACAGAGTTAAAAGACTGAGCAAAGCAGATGAACAACAGCCAATGGTCTACAGGCATAATCATCTAACAATTGACCTGTCCATGCTCCACATACAAACATGCTTTCATAGCAAACATTGCTAGACTGGATGATCTTGACAGACTGGTAAAATCTCACACTTCTACAACATTAGACTAGGATTAGGTTTAACATTAAGTTTAATATTAGCTACAGAGAAATTGTTCCCACAATCATATTCAATAGAATTAGAAACTGTAGGACACAACTCAAACTGAAAATGCACAGGGAAGGTGACACTGTTAGAATAAACAGAGTGTAGTTTTATGTTGCGTAACTGAGATAACAGTATTTGCATTATGGTTTTGGCACAAACCTGGCGATACAATCTGTATAATGATACTGCGTTTCAATTCAATGTTTTGTTATATATTGTGATACTGTAGGCAAGGCCATATATTGTGATTTTTAAAAAGAATATTTTGGTAAAACCCAAATATGCAAAGATTCCCTAAAGCTAACATTAGCATTAGTGCGCCCTTCTGCTACTTGTTTACATTGGAGTGGAAAAGTCTACTGGCTGATGATAGATTACAAAACTGCTATCCATTGGTCTCGGGTTAGACATATCTTTGCATGTCCAATATTGATTAAAACTCAATACTGTATCACAAAACATAATAATGCAATATTTTCTTAGACCGTTCAGTTTTAGTACATAGCAGCCACCTGGAAGCTTAATGTTACTAACAAAATGTCACTAAAATCCTAAATTTATTAGATTAAATGGGAGTTATGTAAAGCTTGCCCAACCTGGCCACAGCTGCTATGAAAGATAGGATTTGTGGGTGGAGCAGGGCTGTCAAGGCAGCACTAGAACAGCAAATGTATATGAAATATATAATGCATATAAATAGCAAATACATAGTTCTATGCAAAAGATTGAACACCCAAAGTAAATGACATGTTTTCTTGATATACTAAGTAAAAATAAGTTAACAGCCTCAACACACTGAACAATCTTAAATATATTAACATTTTGGTGAACATATTTATTCATTTGCTGAGTTTAATACGTTGTGGGGAACAAACATACAGTATTAAACGCACCACAGACCGCCTTTATGTTAAACTCCGCCTTAAAATGTGCAGTGCTCTCTGTAGTGGATGTTTTTATTTGTTTTAATTTTTTTTTTTAAATAACAAAACAGCATCAGACGGAGTGCTCAAACTTTTGCATAAGACTGTGTGTAGGCAGCTATTCATATACAAAATGTGTTGCTAGGACAGATTTAATTTTCGAGGCAACTTCCAGCACTACTGGAAAACCTTAAAGAGAATCACTGTCCATGTCCTTGGCATTTTCTTTCATCAAATCACTAAATCAACACTAAATCAACATTGCTCTGTCTCTTCTTCTTCCTCTCTCTCCGATCCAACACACATTAAGTTAGCTCTATTCTTAGCTCGCTCGCGCTAAAGCCACAGTCCAGTCATTTTAGCTACATGTCACAAGGCTTTCAAATATTCATGACATTTGAGCAGGCAGTAACGCGAGACAGCCCACCGCATGCGGGACCCGTGGCCCAGCAGCAAGCCTGGCTGCAAGTTAATATAACACCTTCTCGTCTCACACAGACACACACACAGACAAAACACTGTCCTTTAGAGTGTGGACAGTTTTCCTGACGTAGACTAAGCCCAGTTTTAAAATAAATAACTCAGTAAGGCTTTGTTCACACATCAGAGAAATTCAGATTTACTAGACAGAGTGCCCACACTGCACGGCAAAATCAGTCTGCTCGGTCAGACTGTAGTCACAGTTGCTTATCTTGGTATACACCTTGGTCATAGTAACGGTGAAGGTGGACATACGAAGACGAAAAGCAAAATAACTGCTTTCTTGATGCACATTCTGACATTTAGAGGTGCTGCTCGGGCTGGCTACTGAAATTCATTACCTTTAAGGTACCAAATTACTTAAAATAATATAGAGTATCAAACAAATATGTATTATTCATGACCTACAGTCACATTAGACTGTAGGCAAATTACATGTCAAAGTTAACAAATTAATTAACTCACGACATTTTAGTGCACAATTCCTATATATGAATAGACCACCTTTTATGTTTTATCATTTTCCAGATATGTTAAACTTAGCAAACAGTAACTGTGCACTAAAATGCCATATATAAGTTTGTTAACTTATTTTCAGCAAGACAGTCAACAAAACATGGACTAAACTTTTGATTGCAAGAAGTCCTAAAACTCATGAGCCACAGACATAGTTGTTTTTTAAAATATAGACAGCTGACTGACTGTTTGCATTATATATCGAATATATTGCTGCTGTTTCTCATTTTATTTTACATTAATTGTGAATAGCAGCTGGTGTTTATGTTCAATTTAAATTTTTGTTAACTCACATTCAAAGTCAATGAGGTTTTTTCTTTCTCCTGTAAAGTTACTAAGAGGTTTGGTTCTGACAGCAACAATATACTACCCATGTTGCATTAACATAATCCATCCATCACAGTTAACGAATATATCCACTTCCACCGTCTCAATCTTTGTTTAAGTCACAGCTACTTTTGCCAAGCTAATGTTAGCATGGTGTCAATTCCATTTTAATTAATTACAACAACTACAAGTCAGTTTTAGTAGCACTGCATTTTCATTAGTTAACTATTAGTTGAAATGTTTTAGAACACTAAATAAAGTATCATGCAGCATTAAAATTAAAGTATCATTACTGGCAATGATCTATTTTTTTTTTTCAACAATTACCAGCACTAAGCACTATGCCACAGGACATGACAGATCTGACCAGACCGGTCAAAGTGAGCAGCACTGCAAGAAAAATTTAAATCAGATTCAAAACCACATGAAAAAAATTCACCATTCAGACTACAGAACATCCATCTGCTTCAACCGGATATGAGCTGCCTGTCCAAACAAAGCTGTACAGAGAGTTTCAATCAAAAACTGGGCTTTGCACCTCGAAATGTGGGCTGTACTGCACAACAACCATTATTAACACTGCTTTAAAAAAAGGCACCAAGATTTAATACAAAAGAATGAAAAAAGGATGCATGTGTTAAGACCAGAGAATACTATGCATATCAAATACGGACATTAACACACATTGTTCACCTTTTTACCGAAGTTAAGTACTGAAGAAGACAGTTCTTGGCTAAGTTAGTCACATGCATACTTTGTTTTGGCACGGAAACAGCTCTGCCACAAACGCACATTAAAAAACGTTAAGAAGGAAATCATGAACCTTTAAAAACACTGACCGACATTGTCTCACGAAGATGAACCTTTATGGATATTTCATCTAGAACGCACACTGCTTTGACCAGATTAACAGTCACATGTTTAAGATGGGTGTGCCCTTAAGTTCACACTGCTTGGTAACAGTCACAAATAACAGGAAACATCCTGCTGGAAAAATGGACAAACAGAGGCTGGCCATCATAACCTCTGCATTTATGAAGGAGAAATTCTACCTATATGACTACCGTTGCTAACAATTAATGAAAGCCAGTAGGTGCCAGTTAGTGCACCTGGACTATCCATGCTTCAGCCACAAATCAGCTTGGACTAGTTTTAAAGAACAAAAGCAAAAACCCTGATTTAACTTATCAGAGTGAAAGTTGGAGTTAGATTCATTGCATAAATGTCAAGTTTTAGTTTAAACACTATAAAAAAACTTAAATAAACCAAATAACGAGCATTAACTAAATTTATAGTTTGTTACCCCTGACCGAATGGGATTTTGTTTTTTGCCAATGTTCTGGTAAGGCTTGTCAAACCTAAAGATCAAAACATCTGTGGCCAGAGCATGGAAAGGTCAATTGACTGGTCCCCACTCACACCATGCCGGCGACATTAGCACAAAGAATCCCTTTAACAGAGTGAACAGTGATCCCCATAAGACCTATGAGAATGTGACTTGTGTGTCACATCCATTTTGAGACATTCAGCACCTGTAAATCAGGAGAAGTTAATAACAAGGCAAGCAGTTTTAAAGCATCTTTGGGAATGCCTGATCTTAAAGCAGCACTCCATAAGATTTTAAACACGATTACTATTAACTCTTCTAGCCCTAGTTTACAAAAAGGAGTTAAAGTCTTACAGAATGCTGCTGTAAAAGGTGTTCAGCTCAAAAACTAACAAAAAAAGCATCACAATGATGTCATTCTAGCTCACCAACTGTGACATTTTTCCTCAGTGGATGAAAAACCACATACATGTCATGTTGTTTTTTAAAAGATGACCTCACTGGTAGTATTTTATCGAGCAATATGATGGGCCAGTCCCAAAAGACTCATTAATTCCAGGTATTTCGAAGTATCACAGCCATTAGGAAGCTGAGAGAGCCCCCCAGTGGTCTGCCTCTATGCTTCAGTTCCTTCTCCCTCTTTTCCTCAGTTTTGTGGCGCTGCCCCTCCCTTGGTTTCTGAGAGCAACAGTTTTTGGGGTTCCTGCAGAAACACCAGCAAGACGGTGATGTTGTCGCTGGATCCTGCAGCTTTGGCATGATTCACCAGGCTCTGAGCAGCTTCCTTCCCGGAGCCACCCGTTTCCCTCAGGGCCTCCAGCACCAGTTCAGGGACCTCTGCTGGCCGCACCACATCAAAAAAGCCGTCACAGGCCAGGAGGACGTAGTCTTCATCGCCGCTCAGCTGAACCGAGGAGCAGTCTGCTGCATTGGAGACATACGGCTTCTGATCAAAATCACCTGAGAAAGACAAAAAGTGAAAGGATAGTAACATATATAAACTCAACAAGCAGGTAAAAATAAATACAGACTCCAGGGTTCAAAATTTGGATAATTTTGCTACTGATACATGTACACATTTAGATATGATGCTGTTACGCTACAAGTTATTTGTAGGAAAAAAAACTAACAAAAAAAAGTGTTCCTGTACATAAGCTTGCATGCTTATTTTTAGGGATGCACCGATACCACTTTTTCCTTACCGATACCAATACCAGCTTTTCAGGTATCTGCCAATACAGAGTACCGATACCAACTCTGACTTAAATGCTCGATATATGGCTATAAATCCTGATATTTATAGTGTTCCACTTTTTATATGTTGTATTTTTTATGTCTTATCCTGAATAAGATATAATAATCTTGAAAGAACACCATTTACTGGTTGAGTAACTGCACATTAAAAAGTTTCAGAGCTATGAAAAAATAAAAATTGCCACAATGCAGAAACACGTGCAGCCATTTAGTCAATAAGATTCATGGTATCGGCGCTCTCTATTGCCGATACTGATACTGTATGTAAGTGCCAGTATCGGTGCTGATACTGATACCGTATCGGTGCAACACTACTTTTTTTAGTTTGGGTACTCCTGGTCAAATTACATGCATTGTTGATTTAGTAAAAACTTTTTATTAAAAATGTATTTGCTAAGTTCAACATTTTAAACAAAACAACAAAAACATTTATTTATTTTTTCAATATTCAGTAAATAAACAATAGTTGTTCACTAAACATGCAGACATGTGTTCTCATTAGAAGACATGTTAACGTATATATTTGCTCTCTCCTGTATAGTTACCATTCCGGAGATACTCGTTTTCTTTGATGAAATGATATGTAAACATTAGAACAGCCCACAACACAGGGCCGGCGATAGAGGGGGGCAGATTTTATCTTTGCCCCCCAGTCACAATGCAAACATTGACTATTATCTCTGAACCAATCACAAAAATGTGAGTGTGAAGATGTCTTGCTTATTTCTGATTGGCTTATAGAGTAATTTCCTAATCATATTAGTATTCTCACTTACTCCTGTTTCCACTTTTGAGTATTATAGTCCCCGCCTGTGTCTAGGTACTTGTGTCAGCTTTGACTGACAAAGTTGTTCTAAAGCTTTTCATGAAACACAATTGTTCTGTCAGTGTAATGCTAACTTAATTAAGGGGGGTTATGGAAATTTATCACAATTAGATCATCTTTTTTACTAAAGCAAAGAGTACTCTTTAATCATTAGATTTAAGTTTGAAGGCACATGCAACATTTTTATATATTATTAATTATTATTCATACATTAAATTAAGCCAGTATTATTAGATCTGCTGTCATCATTCATGCACAAATCAAGCCCTGAATATATTTTGGCTTTAAAAATATGACTATCAACATGCCCACGCATTATGTTTTACTGCACCCCCCTCAAGCAAAGCAGTCCAGACCCGGGGCCAAGGCCACAACATAATAAATATATATGATAAACACTAGACAATACAACATAACAATATATATGTATATGCCTGTCTATGTATGGATGAATGCATTCACACACCATCAAGTAAACTATTAATATTACAGCAAAAAACAAAAAACAGTTATATTATATATATATATATATATATATATATATATATATATATATATATATATATATATATATATATATATTACTGGAGCAGTAATACAAATTATTACCATATTATTATAGTTACAGTGCAAAATTAAATGTTTAAATAGTCTTTATACTGAGAAAGACACTTGAAGTTGAAGTTGAAGTTAATATCCTTAAATTACAATAGAACGTTTTTTTATGCTGATTAAATCTTTGCAGTTCTTTGCTCAAACCTTTGAGATGCAATGCATAAACACAACTGAACAATCATAGTAATGTTTCGTCCATCATCTAAGATGCATGAGTCAACTCTTGTAAGAAAACAGGAGGGATTATGACTCAGGTACTGAATCCAACACCACAATAGCAACCAAGGTTAATCACTGAGAAGCTCCTGACACTACAGATGAATTTTCTTTACGTCATTCTTCTCTGCCGAACAGGAACGTTACTCACCTATTGCCCTGGAAACAGCATATGTTCCATTAACACGCCAGCAGCCCATGAAAGCAATGCAGCCTCCCAGGTCCTCTATTCTTTGCTTCTCATCCTGCTCAGAAGGGGGGGACCACCAGGGACACTTTAAATACTACTAAGAGGTCAGTAATAAGTCTGTAATGTAATGTCTACATAAGCTCTCTTGAGGTCTGAGCTCAGCTGAAGTAAGATAGGATGACGGATTGTACATTTAATCATACATCACAGTGTGCTATGAAATGTACCAGTCATTATTATTCACAATCAATTATTAGTCATAGCAAAATCCTACTAGTTACTACACAGGACTGCTCTTTATACTCTTATATTAGTTTTGTGAAAAATCACTGATAATGTAATACAAATTCACATGTGAGGTGCCCACTCAGGCACCACGGAGAGCTGTGAGGGGCAATGAAAGGTGGTGGCTGAACCATATATACTGATAGTAGTAGTCAGAGACAGTGAGAGGAGGCCATCAGCCTGTAAATTTTTCGCCTCCTCTTGCGGCTCCCATAGGTAAAAGAGGGAAAAGGTGCCTGGCACACGGATCTTTTACTGATCATGTTAATAAAAATAAGGCCTTGATGTGATCTGTGATGTATTATATGCCGTACCTCTCTCTCGGGTTTGTGGGGGTCCATCAGAATGACGGGCTCACCTCGTCTTACTAGCATGGCCTGAGAGTCTCCCAGCCAGGCCACTGTCAGCCAATCAGCAGCCAGCAACACAGCCACACCTGTGCTGCCACTGCGCATACGCTGTAGACAGAAACACATGCAGACACATTAGAACATGAACCATTCATAAACAACAGTGTTTCCCAAACAATTAATGAGATTTATACGTATGCACTACCACTCAAAAGTTTGGGATCACAGTGAAATGTTCTTGTTTTAATGGAGTATCTTCTTCCTTAACACAACAATGGACTGACGGGTCTCTAAAGAAAGTTGTTTCTTTCTGGTCATTTTGAGTCTGTAAGCAAGCCGTCAACTGCTGATGCTTCAGATACTAAACTAACCTAGAATGTTGTTCTTCCTTTTATACTCACTTATTAGTAGAATGTTTTTCAGCTGTGCATCACAATTGAGTAAGAGAGTCCTAACAACCAATTAGTCCAATAACATCCTTAACTTGGATTGGTGGCCGTACCAGGAGATTTAGACAGAGGACTGAGAATTGCTGATAATAGAACTATATGCAAAATAAGCCTCTATACATTAATTGTGAAATGGACAATATTGGTTGTGATTTGCAAGAAAATTGCATGAATTGCATGAAAATTGCATGAAATGAATTTCTAGAGTGATCCTAAACTTTTGAACGCTAGTGTACAAGTGATGGTGATATGTCATAATATAATATTCTTCAGCTAGAGTAATTTGGTAGACCCGATCCACCTTTGAAAGCTAGACTTAAGCAGGATGTTTCAGAGTATGAAGGTTTTTATTTTAGCTCTCTGTACGTCGTGCGAGGGTGTGCCAAGCTAGCAGCTAGGCAGGCAATAAAGACCGTGTTATGTCATGACATGACCACACAGAGAAAAGAGCTCCAGTGTTACAACAAGGTGTTTCAATCAGCTGAGAAAAGTGGCTTCTGGGGGAGTTTCTCCCTCTGGCATGTACTTTGGGCCTTTTAACTTTGCAGATCATTTACATGCCCAAAATGTCCACCAACCTGAAGGAAAGGGGTAAACTGGAAAACCATAAAAAGATCTCTTTTAATGTTTCACATACTTCACTGCTCTTAATCCAATTATACAGGCTTGATTGTGCAGTCTTTAAAACAAGACAGCCGGCTGATCAGTGTTCTTTAAGCGCAGACGAATCCCACAATATGCTCAGGAAAGCTAATTGTGGCACATTTTATCATTACAACGAAAATGACTGCCATATTGGGTGTGTCTGAAAACCTAGTGAGTGTCTAAGCTGTTTAAGTAGCAGTGTTCTCTCCTCATCTCTCCTCATAAAACAGATTACTGAGACGCTCTAGTTAGAGAGAGACTGCGTCACGGCTTGTTTCCGCCCACTGCAGCAAGAGACTGGTGGTTTAGCTGGTTGCTTAGCTACCGGCCAGCATTCAAAACAATAGCCCGAGGCATAAAAATACTAATGCTAACGCCTCAACATAAAATTGCTAAATGGTCAGCGACTCGTTACAAAGTTGTAATTAAAACAAAATAAAATAACTTACATTTTAAAACCACTTCACTGCTCGTAGATTTGCATCATGGGATTGTCTTAGCGGCTGTGGAAGCGTTCGATGCTTCCTTAAAATCAAGCCAAAATAAGGAGCCTCAGTAGACAGCATGTTTAATGTATCTAAGAATTGGGACCTAGGTTTTGAGACACACCCATTGTCTAGCCTTAACCTCTACTGTACTGCCTGTCCAATGGAAAAGGAGCCCAACCAAAGCATTCATTAGTTGATAGTCTAAACTGAAGCTATTAGTCAAATTAAAGTTGATAACGTGGCAATAATGACAGACTTTTTAGATTGTGGAGGTAGATACAGCAAAAACTTGGAGGAGTGTGTAACCAGGTAGCAATCATAAAGTGTCTTTTCCAGTTTATCTTCAAGACCAGACAGTATTTTAAACACGACCATGATTAAAATCAGATTTACAGAATCATCAGCAACAAATAAAGCTGTGCTTAAATAATATAAATATTATTTAATATTTCTAACCATTTTATTGGGTATTAAAATCGAAAATGAAAATTGAATGCAACATCTGCATACCAGTTGGGCCCTCATCTCAGTCAGAACAGCGAGACCAGAGTTAAAAACCCAGTGACACACGAACACTTGTAGATTGCCATAAAGGTACTGCTAAATCATTTTCTCTCTGCTTTGACAATCAATCATAACTCTTGCCAACTTGTTCTTTTGCTTATCGCATCATCATGGTCATCCGTTCTCAGAAAAAAAATAACAGCGGAAAGGGGAGAGTAAATCAAACAAGTGTCTCTCCACCAGTGACTAAAAGTGAAGCCACTCACATAACTTTCTCTTTGCGAAAGAGCCTCTCAACAGCAACTCCTACAATGCCCACATTAAAACAGTGCAACCATGCTGACTAATATCTCTACCTGCAATGCAATGCAGAACAGCTTCTTACTGAACATCTATCCACGGCGCAAGTGCTTGTGTGTGTCTGTATATATGTTACTGTGTAGGAAATTTCTGAGAAAAAGAAACAAACAACATCAGAACTTTCCACTAATGGCATGTACCTGTGACAGTAAGAGGAAACCTGCTGAACGATTGGTGTGCTTTCGCTCAAAGTCTGTATGAAGCTTCATAATCCCCTTAGCCTTCTGAGAACAGTGACTATTTTAAATAAGTGTTTAGTGCCACTGTAGGACAAGAGCTGACTTCCTGATTATACAATTATTATCATTGTAAAAACGTTAATTTAACAAATAACATGCTGTCTAATCAGAGGGTTTCTCGTTTCCTGCTCAAGAAACAAACTAGAACCAATCGTTTCAACTGGGAAGACTTGTATATAGACTTAAATAATACATAAAAAAGTCTCCTTAAAAAGTGGTCCTATGCAAAGCTATGTTGATGTTCCATGTAAAAAACACACTAGACACTTATTTTAAAACAGACACCTATTTTGTCCTTGTCCTGTAAGATAAAGTATGAAGCACGGCGTTGAGAGGAAATCACACAAGGGTTTGAAAGTTATAGAGAAGAACATGGCCACCAGCAGCAGTTTTTAAGGGTTACTGAGGTACAATTAGCAAAAGCTCAGCTCAGGTCTAGGTCATGTAGGTCTAGTAATGACAAGCAAATAAAGAACTTCAGAATAATGAATGTTCAGGGGCCCAACTTTTTAGTTTTAGTTGTCAGCCCCACGTTTCAGACACAAGTAGTTCAAAACTAGGATTGCAAGAAAATATCAATACACCTGAGCATCACAATATTAAATTTTGTGATTCTGTATCGATTTCACAGTATCAACATGTTACGTGTGGCAGATAGTGGTTCATTAGGTGCTGTAATCCATCTTCAGCCATTATATATCACTCCACTGTATATAAGTAGCGTAAGGGCGAGCTACTAACATCAGAATTAACACATCTGGCTGACTAGTCAGGTGACCACCAAAGGCCCAATCTGCAAGACTTAAGGTGCGTCCGAAATCGCCTACTTGTCTATTACTCAGTAGCGAAATCAGTGGACGAGCGCGGCTAGTATGTCCGAATACCTAGCAGGCATTGAATAGTAGGTGAACGGTACCTGGATGACCTACTGAATTGGCAGCTATTTTTATGTAGTCGAACACAGCACACTGCGCTATCCCATGATTCACCTGGAGCCACGGATTAATTTAAAGCGGAGGAAACAAACAGTGAAAAGCTGAACGTCAGCTGTGTGTACGCAGCTACAGCTAGTGAACTGCCGCTACAGAAGTTAGCGCTACTGCTGAGGTAAACAATGATTACATTCCTCCTCACTCGTCTACTCTGAGCTACAGCTCGACACCGTCTGAGTACAGATTCAGACAAAAACGCAGATCAGTGTCACTAAAAGCATCTAAATCTGTCACTAAACAGAGCTTTTAAATGAACAGCAGGACTTTTACAGTGGTGGTCTGACGTCTTGCATCAGAGGACTTATGGTGGACGTAGTACGTCCGAGCTTGTGTGGCTACTAAAACTCGCCTACTGAAATTACCTACTAGTCTGCTGCTCTAATCCAGTACCTACTGACTAGTAGGCGATTTCGGACGCACCTTTAGACTGGCTCCTGTGACATACAGAACAGAATCGTGGGCTCATTTTGCCTTCCACAAATTGAAGACCCTGCAATTTGCCAGCAAGAGCCATGCGGTTTGCATGTTCAGTTGAGAGAGTGTAAAGATTAGACATTGAGGGCCAATAGTTTTATGTACTAATACAGATTTCCTAAAATAATAAAAAACACAATACACTGCCTTACTGACAGTATCACAATATGTTGCCATATATTTAATCACAACACCCTGTTTAATATATATATATATATATATATATATATATATATATATATATATATATATATATATATATATATATATATATATATATATATATATATATATCGTATTTCCAGGTTCTTACCATTACAAAGTCTTTAGGAGAACATACAATGTGTTTAAGAAGCAGTTAAGAAGTCATAGACGGTCAGTTACCAGTCAAAACAAACAAAAAAAAGAACTACTTTGCAACAGGTCCTGTTTCTTAAGGGGCTTTAGTTTCCGTTTTCTGACTAAGAAAGTATCAACAGTTTAATATTGATACCATTATGCATACATGATAAAATACCCTCACTAAAATACACTGACTGATCAATCAAACACAAGAGAGGTTGTGGTTAGGTTTCAGGCGCAAACTAAAGGTAAGAACACGTCACCAGAACATAACAGCTGTAACATTTGCCGTTGCTTGTACAGGAGCTCTGTTGCTTATACACCATAGTGCTCAGCAGAGGTTACAGAAAAAAACCCCGTTATCAAAATAAATACCTAAAATCCCACTTCGCCACAGAGTTCAGCTTATGACCACAACCCACGACTATAATGCGCGGCTAATGAAGAAGGAAAAAGAGACTCTCGGTTCTACCTCTCTCTTGGCTTTGATCTTGAACATGTCATCAGTCTGTATGAATGAGTTTTTGAAGGCTGCGGCAGGGTCACTCTTTAGGGTCTCCTGTTGGCTGAGCATGACATGCAGGTGGGTAGCAGCATACGTAGCGGCATCCACTCCTCCATGCCCATCAAATACAGCGTAGTACTCACGCTCCACACCGTCCTGTATGAGGAGAATAAAGAGATTAACATCCTACTCTGATTACGTGGGTAGACTTTGCACTAGAGTTGTTCAAGATCTTAGTGGAGTACATTTGATGTCACAATTTGTTCCTGATTCTTTAGGAAACCTTCCAATTTCTGCCAAATTCTTTAGTAAACGGGCCAAATGTCTGGTTTGACTTCAGGTTTTTTTAAAGGAACAATGTGTAAGATGAAGTAATGTGTCAAATTCATATTCATCACAGTACCTCTTCCCTACGAGTAAGAAAAACCATCAATCTTCACCCTTTTACTCGTTAAAACTATCTCCAGTGGTGGAAAGCAATGTCATTGTTTTTGCTGCTATTGTAGTCAGTTGCTTTCTTTGTTTTTTGAATGTTTCTTGCCAACTTGCTTCTTCCTCATCCACTCTTTTGGGGACTGAGGGCAGACTCAACGGTACAGTGACTCACTATCAGACCTCTTCAGTAGGTCTGCACCTAATGATTAATTTCTTAATCGATTAAATTAACGATTATTTTTTCAATTAGTTATTACTAATGTTTTCTCTAATATGAGTGCGTTAGGAATAAAAAAAATTATTATTTTGTTATGGATTATAGATTGTAACCAATCTATATATGTATGTGTGTGTGTATATATATGTGTGTGTGTGTGTGTGTGTCAATTCTAGACTTAATGTAATAAAGAGTACCTTGAACGCATGTGATCTATAAACGGTTAAAAAGTCTAAAAGTCTACGCTCCAACTGGACTTTTAGCACGTGATGCTAATCAACGTAATTTTGTAATCGATTATGTTGATTACACTGATTACGTTGACGTGCCGCCCCAGCCCTTTCCTTAGGATAAGAGAATGTTTATTGTCATTATACGTCCTATGTAACGAAACTTTGTTGACAACTTCCCAAACAACAGAGACAACAAGATACAAAAGACAAATAAAAAAAATTAGAAATTAATAATTTACAATATTATATATCGGCACCCTGTTTGGATAGGGGTGGGGATTAAAAGTCAGTGGGGTGTGATGGAGGCCACAGCCCTGGGAAAAAAGCTGTTTCTTAGTCTGCTGGTCCGTGTGCAGATAGTTCTGAACCTCTTCCCAGATGGCAGCATCTCAAAGAGGTAGTGACCAGGGTGTGTTGTGCCCTTGCTTATATTTCCAGCTTTCCTCTTTAATCGGCTGACACAGACATTATCCAGACTGGAGAGATCAGTCCCAATTAGGCATAGTGCCATTAAAAGACAAGGCTAGTTAACATGTTAACTTCAGTAGATGTCTGCAACACAATACATAGCAGATTTGCTGGTATGTCTAAAACATCTATTTCTTCACAATCTGTTGATCATTTCAGTTCTGAACTAAATATCATACAAATTGATTATTTCATGTTACATATTGCTCCTTTAAATACTGACAATTTAAAATTTAGAAAATGTAATATATTAAACAATGTGTACAACAAAAACTATGTACCAAAAATACATAAACATTGCTAAAATATTGCTAAAATATAATTAAATTATAAAATTATTCTAACATTCCAAATTGAGTGACCAGCTTCAGCATAAGCATCTCCATAACTGATCAGTTAGATGTGGTTAAGTTTGCTACACCTGCTAGTATGCCTCCACAATAACAGTATACTATTAAAACCTATATTGTATTGTAACTACACAAGGTCTCACACCTGTAAACACACACTGAGGCTTATCAAAGCCCTAAGATATGGCCTTGCATTGCTGGAGTGCTTAAGACAAAAATGCAAACAAGTGTTTTTTCCACTTTAGTAACCCTCGCAAGTACATGGGCTAAAAAACTTAACAGCTTTAAAGACAGAGAATAAAAAAGGCCCCACCTGTAAACCTAGGAGCTGGTTAAACTCGGGCAGTATCACGTGGCGATCTTCCATTTTCCTCCGAGTGTTCCGAATAGCATGGACAGAGCAGAGGTGGGAGGAAAGACGCACTGGACTGGGCAGCTGTTTCTGCCAGGCCACAGCCACCTCTCTCAGCTTGTTGATAAACAGGCGTTGAACAGGCTCAGACTGTAGCACTGCGGCCAAGGTCAGAAAACCAAAGAGACTTAGAAAAACTCAAATCTTGATGTCCAAAAGTTTGTAGACACCTGCTTATCCAACATTCTGAAATCAGAGTATTAGTAGGGAGTTTGTCCTTTGCTGGAGTAAGAGCATCTACTCTTCTAGGAAGGCTTTACACTACATATTATATTGCTGTGATGTTGGATGAGTAGTTCTGGATTATAAATACTACTCCATCTCAAGCAGCTTCACTGCCTAGTGGTGGATGCATTGTCAGTAGATTATATCCCAATCTATTGGCAATGGTAAACTGTGTGAACTCAACTGAATGGCTATGCAGCTGAGTCTACTAATGTGAAATTATGTTTGGATACTTTTGGACATATAGGATTAATAAATGCACATATAAATACTAAACGCCTACATACTTTTTCTTTGAGGTTTTTATTGTGACTCTGAACTGAATCAAGTAGCAGTGTCCAATGTGAACACCAGAGGACAGCAAAGTCACATTTTTTTATAAATCACATCCACTTCCTTCTGAATTCATTATTCAGACCTCACATTATTCAGGTTCATGCACTGACAGTTTATAGCTTAAAATACAAATATGTTCATAACAAAAAATCCTTTGACAAACTGATAAAGAAGAATAAAAAATTATTGCTTTTACTCACAAACTACTTCTGGCTCATCGTGTGGCTGCTGCTCGGGGTCTTTGGGGCAATGGAACAGAGAAAGATCTTCTTTTAGAAGCTCGCTAACAGCAGCGTGGCATATTGATGCAGCCAACCAGGAGGGGGGGTGCCTAGACGATTAAACAAACAACCACAGATAAAGATCATTTCTAGTCCAATGACAGCACTGCCACTAATATCTTGTTAGTGTTGGATGTTCTTCATTTGTAAGCACACAGAATCGGCCACCACCCAAAACAGATTGAGTAAACAGAAGGAAGAATAGACCTCTCAGCACCATCTTCTGGACTAAATAAATATGGATTAAACATGATAAAACATCATTTATGTATCTCTCCAATTTAATGTAGTGTGGTGCACAATGTGAAATGCTACATAACATATTGATAATTTTATTGGCTGATTTTAAATGTGTGAATAAGCCAGATAAATGCTGTAATATGTTTTTGTTTTTTTGTTTTTTGCTCAATCACCCACCGCTAGTACCTCTTTTTTTTAAGTAAAAATATTATGATGCACTGTATGATTTAGTTCTCCTGCTCGTAGTTGATTTCTTTTCAGTTTAGGTTTGCTTTTTTTGTTTTTCTTAAATATATTACACTGCATCGAGAGGATTTTCATCAGATCGTGTCGCGATCAAAGAAAAATGGAGTACGGTTGCTTTTCAGAATACCTTCTCTTATTCTGAGGTGGGAGACAAAAATCAGTCAAGTTTACTATTCTGCCAAAAATAAGACACTTTTATAACATAGTAAAAACAGTCACCTGTAACCTGTAACCAGTATCAAGCCTGTTTGGAATGTTGATTTGTCTACATTACAAATTAGTTTTTATTAAATGTGAAATAAATGGTGGTCCCAGATAATTTCAGAAAATGATTCAAATGTGCTGATTCAAATACTTAGTAGGACATTAGAAAGTTGTAAATGAAAACGTTATGTCTTTCCACTTTTCCCCTTTCCTTTAGTGTGTTATGTATAATTTTCTACATGTAAATAGTAAAAAAAACACTTTTCTCAGCAGTCTGACAGGCCTTCCAGCTCTTTTCTCTGTTGCAAGGTGATGTCACCTAGTAACACAACCGATATTGCTCACCTACCAGCAAGCTTGTCACTTCCATACACACCACACAGGGAGCTAACAAAGTAGGCTCATCACTCTGCAACTATTGTGAAATATTGTGTTATGGGAAACCTGAAGTATGTAAATCTATTCTAGTAGACCTGAAAAATAAAATTATGAACACTGAACATAAACAAAACAAAAAAATAATGCAAAAAGATTATTAGAAAGAGTATTTCTAACCATTTTATTCTTTACTTGTTTACAGAATTCCCTTTTTAACCAATACAAAGTTATGTTTACTCAAAATACCTTTTTAAATCAACACTTAATATCAATCTATCAAGTGACATTTAAATGTGAAGTGTAAATGAATAAAGTCTAAACATCACTACATAATATGTTTTCTTCCAGATGGACAGTTTGCAGTTATAAGTAATAGATCGCAATGCTTTATACAAGAACTGTACTGCGGGGTCTGTAGCAATTCCCACCCCTATTGTATTCCCAGAGAAAACCCAGAGAGTACTAAAAGAACTCATGATGACAGAGGGGCAGACCAAGATAAAGGGATGGGGTCTTCTTCAGCTGATTACATCATCACAGTATCAGGAAATAGAACCAGCCATCCTTTTCAACAGCATTACTTCTAAAAACTCCCAACTACTTGTAACCTGTTGAGGAATGTGCAATGAACAGTATCCTGAGCCACATGATATATTTGGAGTCATAACTTAAACTGAAGCTGCTGAATCTGGCTTGTGCAGAACTACGACACTCTGTGAAGAGGAAATGAACTCTGATCGAAAGGAAGTGGGTAGAACAATAGTAATTCCGTTTTTCCGTAGACAGGAAGTCTGCCCTGAGGAATGCACCCAAAAGAGTGAGCAACCGAGCAACAGAAGGAGAGATGCATTACACTATATAAGGTGTCGGCCAAGTCGTGTGGATTGTTGACGATGAACGTACAACAACTATACATTAAAACTATCAGACCAATTAAATGCACATTGCTTAAAATAAAAGAAACAACAACATATGGTGCTATTTTACAATAATCTTCAGTACTAATCAGTACTATCCATCTTACAAGTTTATAAAGGTTTAAATTTAGTTTATTATTAGGTATTCTTTGTTTAACACAAACAAAAAGGTCAATGGTGAGCTGTTATACATAAGAAATATGAATATCTGATAAAGCTGACATGACGTGATACATATCTACTGACAATAAATGGTTAACACTGAGGAGGAGAGTTGAATAAACCACCTGTGTATGTTCTTGGTCACTTTAATTGCCATGGTTTAAAATATCAGCATACCCATAACCATCTAGTATAATAACTTTCTGTAAAAGAGATTTTAGAGGCTTTAAACTCTTCAGACTTTTGGTCCTATCACCACCACCGCTGTAGGCTTTCGTAGAAAGAACCAAAGCACTCTGAATGGTTTTGTTCACATCTTAAGCTTTTAATTGTGTCTAACATCTGTGGAGTTCCCCTTTAATTTGTTTTGATTTTATGATGTATATTGTGAGTCAGGTGAATTTGAAAGCTGCTGCTACACCTGTACCAAAATGTCCTATCAGGATTATAACAGACTGTAGTGACCTAAAGGGTTAACAAAAGTCAATAAAAATCAGCTAATTAAATCTATAAAGAAAAGAAAAGAACAGCTATTTAAAACTGTATATGCAACTGTACATCACACAAAAGCTTATTAAAAATAACACAACCTACCAGACTCGTTCCAGTGACTGGATCACGCTTCAGGCACAGAGAGTTTTTAGTGAACTGGGAAAATCTGCTTTTAGCTACAGTGCACCAGCGAGCTGGAACTCACTACAGAACTCACTAAAGCTCATCCCGCTGGTGTCATTGATCATTTTAAACACCTAGTCTCTAACCACCTTCAGATAGCCTGCCACTGTTTTAGCTGTTTTTAGTTTTTATGTTTTTAGTTTGTTTTTTTTGTTTTATTTAACATTTTTAGTTAACTCTTAATTTCCTTTTTAATCTTGTTTTTTTTAGCTGTTTTCTTTTTAGCATTTCCTTATTTTCTTATTTTCTTCTTAGTTAATGTTTACTTACATTTTACTCTTTTATGTCTTTATTATTTTTATTACCTTAGATTTTCTTACCTATAATTTCATTGATTCCTACTTATTTCTGTCTGTTTGTTATATCTCATGTTATTTTATAATATTTTGTATCTACATCTTATTAAAATGCTGGGTCTTTTTATTTTATTTTGTCAATCACCTTACAATGCATAATGCTCAGCTACATTGTAAATGAGGGCCACCCTCAATGTACTCCGATATTAAATAAAGGTTAATTGATTGATTGATTGATTAGAATTTTTTTAAGGCCCAGATTACGTTTTTCATGATGGTTTAAAAGATGTTCTGCTGTATAACTAATACCCGCAGACATTAAAACAGAAATGTTTACGAACAGTTCCAAGAGGGCCAAGTCTAAACTAGTGCTATGGTTGACAGTAACCACAACCCCGCCCCCGGATAAGAGAGAACCGAGAGAGAGAGTGCGAGATGAGAGATATGGGAGAGGACTGAGGAATGACAGGAATGCATGTCGACTCCTCCTCTGGGTCAAGACAGGAAGGAGGGACAGGTGTGAATGCACACACACGCACAAATGCAAGGGTGCCACTTTCACCAAATGCTGAGAGTAAACTCAGAGAAGCATAAGCCTACTGAATTAAAGACCTGCCCATATAAGTAAACAACCCCTTAGCAGATGCTCTTGCTAGAAGAACTCTATCTATGGGTGCTGGCTTGCATATGAATAGTAGTACTAATATTTTGGGGGTTTTATCCGATATTTCCTATGTGCCTCCGTCTGACTGGCTGAAAGGGAGGAGGCTATCTGAAGGCTCATGACTACATGTTGTATTTACTGCCAAACAAAGTCAGTTCATACCTGGTTCATACCTTCCTTCCCTCTATTGCCTACACCGCCAACATGTTTTGTACTCTGTAGGTACCATGCCACCAAAAAACAGAACAACATCAGGGGGCTTTTTCTAACCACCCAGAGCATACACGACAGATGGTACGCTAACAAGTCAGCAGCTGTTTAAAATATAAACCTGCTAGCTACCCAACATCACCAGCATCTCCACTGAGAGAAATAATATCAACTCCTATCAGCTGTCCATGCTAGATAGTCTGACTTCTGTAGGATAACAGTCAGCTTGCTAGCGGGAGTAAATATAAAATGGGTGGCTACGTCAAACTCTGAGCTGAATTTCAGTCTAGAAATGAATGTGACCATTACTGAATTAGCTTGTACACGCTAAAGGAAACACAGCAGCAGGCTGGAGAAGCACAGCAGACCAATGAAGAAACAGGTGAGGTCCTAATTATGAGTTACAGTTTGGAATTATGGGTATCAGCATTAATGCTAGTTTTAGGACGTTCAAGAAACATACCCTTTGGATACAAGGAGGTATACTTAAGTAAAGTGGCTGGTCAGTAGATGCTAGCGCTAAAAGTAATCTGTTCAGAGGCCTATTTGTCTTCTTTTCCAGTGAGAGAACTTTGTCATTTGTCAGTGAATCAGCTGTGGTACCACTTTTTAGGAAACAACTAAATTAAGAACAAATTCATTTTGGATGTGTGGCCCCGCCCCTAGTTAACTGTCCCAAACCTGTTGAAGGACAGCATACAAACAAACGCATAGTATATATAATGAAAGGCTACATTACTCTGTCTGGAGTTCAGGAGGCAATCATAGTTATGCTTTCACCCACCCACCTGGCAGAGAGCAGTCGCAGGCCCAGCTCCAGACTCTCTCCCGTCAACTCCTGAAGGGTGACCTTGCGGCTCAGCGGGGAGAGAGGCAGCGGATCATCTGGACCTAGAGGGTTCCCAATCTCCTCCACAAAACTCTTCAGAAACTTCAGTGCCTCGTCTTGCTCCCTTGTCCCCATCTCTGCCTTCAGTCTGTGCCCTCAGTCACTCTGGATGAAAGCGTCTGACAAGATAAATAAATGTAAATGCAAAGCTCACAAGAGCTGAATGGAGGCCCTGTCTGCCTCGCTCACACTCTTCTGCAAATGGCTTTTTGTCTCTTTATGCTTAAAAGAGTGAAGCCACAGAAGCTGCACTGTAAACAACCCACAGCAGTTAACACACAGATACTACCCCACCCTCGCCACTAATCCCTCTGACTGCACTGTTGGTCAATAACGGACACTGGCATGAAGTACCTTGTTTTGAAACAGGACAGAACCAAACCTTTGTGCTGATGATGATACATTCAGCCTCTATGAGCCAACAAAGAGAGAGCAACACCACAAAACAAGTCAGAGTGCTAGTGTCTAAAGAGCCCATATCAATGGAAAACAAATTTTCTCACTTCTTCTACATAAAAGCATTTAATGTACATCAATAAACAAGACAAGACAGTTCTTTATGAAATATCTATACTTACAAGAACCATCTGCATGCATATAAGGGCTCTTAGACTGATGGAGAATATGTAATACAAGCTTGATATCATAATACAAGAACCCTTTTTGCTACCTATCTATCTTTGCTATCTAGAACCATTTTTAAAAAGCTGAGTGCAATAAAACTTGTTAGATTTTAATTAAGTGTGTTGGGCAAATGAATGCAAACTAAAAGCTGGTGCTGTAACATTATAAGAGCAGTGTGAGAATTGTTCATTAGTTAACTATGTTGTCAGCTGTGTAGGTGGAAATGTTTTAGTATGCATGTGAGAACGAGTGTTTTTCTACTTGTGTGCTTAAATGGTTCTTGGCATGGTGAAATCCTTCTTCAGACTGGAGAACGTGTTGTATATTGTTCTATATAGAACCTTCATATGTTTCAGCAAACAGGGTTCTGCTATATCTACAAAAACCATATACAACACATTCTCCATCAATCTGAAGAACCATTTCACCATGCCAATAACTTTTTTTAAGTAATTTTGTGACATCACAAAAGCAATGAGTTCAAAATAGACCTTTGAGCAGCTGAGTTTTCATGTGCAGACTGAAGAATGAGCAGTATATCAGGAGGCTGTACTAATGTTTACAGACTACAACAAACTCCTTTATTAAAATTAGCAACGGAATACACAGAAACAACTCAGCTATTAATGAAAGTGGTTCTAGACAGCAGCAGCTATTGTTATGATGTCATGCTTGTATACGTGAACCACATGCAACACATTAAAAATAATTGTGTGACATCACAAAAGCAATGAACTCAAAATAGACCTGAGTTTCCAAATATGAACTGAAAAATGAACAGTTTGAGGAACTGCACCAATGTTTACTGACTAGTCAAGTCAACTTTATTTGTATGAACACATGAAGTCACAACACTTTATCCACTGTGAGCAAACCAGAGACGACGGTGGCAAGAACAACTCCCTCAAATCTGGAGGAAGAAACCTTGAGAGGAACCAGACTCACAAGGGGAGACCCGTCCTCCTCTGGTCAAACAGTATTTACAGTTTATTAAACTAAAGCTGAGTCTGAATGGAAAGCTTTAGAAACTGCACAGGTGGTACATCTGCATAAAGTCAAGGATGTAGCAAACGGCACGAATGGAGAGGAGAGGACTACAACAAACACCTTAATTAAAATTAGCAATTGAATACAATGCGATGCTTCAGCCATTAATGCAAGCGATTCTAGATAACACCAGCTATTGTTAAGATGTCACACCTGTATACAAGAACCATACACAACACATTCTCCATCAATCTGAAGAACCCTTATACCATGCAAAGAACCATTTAAGCATGCAGATGGTTCTATACAGAACTCCTGTGTTTACTGAAGAACCCTTGAAGAACAATCTTTTCCAAAAGTAGTTTGTAAACATTGTTACAGTTTTAAAAGCTTTTTTTTTACTCAATGCTGTTCAACAGTGCAGTCTATCAAAGTAAAGTGGGGCTTTTAGCAACCACCTGCAATACCTGGTACTGGCAAACCCATCAGATAAACATCACTTAAAGCATCTTTGTGCAGATGAAGCTGTCACTGAGAAGAGGAGACTGCTGCTGCTGACTGAGAACAATGGACCTCAACATCAAAGAATGTGTTTGGGATTATTTGGATGGTGAGTCTCAGAACCAGTTTACAAACCTGAACGTTGGGGGCGTGGCTGCAACCTTCAAAAAGGTTAACAACCAGAAAAATGAAAAACAACAGCTGTTCAGACAGGTAGTGAAATAAATGAGGGGTGATCTCAGACTGTCTGCACAGGTCCTGTACCTGCAGCCTTGACAACTTTGCTGCAACCTTAGCAATAATTAACCCACAAATGAGCACAGTTTACATATGCTGCAGAGTTCAGCACCTGAGCGCGCGCACGTCTGCAGTTGCTTCCAGCGTTACTAAAGTCAGTGTGTGTGTCTGTCTCTCTGTCTCTCAGACACACACACACACACACACACACACACACACACACACACACACACACACACACAGTGCAGGATGAGGGCTGGTCCGTCTTCCGCGTGCCAAGCTGATCTCAGCTTCTTGTTGAAATTGTCCCGTTCCACCTTAACTGGGGGAGCAGTTACATGCACGCGCCCAACTGCTGCACCATTTAAGGTGGAACGGGACCATTTCAAACAGAAGCTGACTTCAGCTTCGTCGGGGGGCAGCGCGAGGCCTTTCCAAGCCCTCAAAACTTTCACCCCAAGCCTCAACGTAGCCGCCTGTTAACGACAACACACTCACACCCCCGCGCGCACGCACACACACGCACGACCGTGATACGTACCTTGCAACGCCGCTTTATTCCCAGCGCTTCTCGCCTGCACGCCCTGCGCGTGCTGCACAACAATAGCGGCTCACGAGGAAGTCGGTGTGCCCGTGCAAGCGCGTGCGCGCGTGTATGTGTACGACAGGACGGGCAACAATTTCAACGCAAACAGGATGGAGTACATAGATTAGGACGCCGCCATCTGGTGACGATCCGCATAACTGTAAGATCTGCTCAGTGACAAGAAGAAGCCAGCAGTTGTGGAGGGGCTCATTCCGGAGTAGTGCCACCTTGTGGTCGCTTTTGATAATTGCTGTATGAATGTTATTCTGTCCCTACGCTTAAAGGGAAACTCCAAGCGAGTTTTCAAAAGTTTGACATTATTAAATGGTTGAGATGTAAATGAAGTCGTTCCGAGTGGTTTGGTGTGAAATGCTCAGAATTGTAAGTGAAGGGAACGTCCACCTAATAAAAGCTACTGCACAGAAAGTTATTGAATGAAATGGTTAGATATACACGTCATACTTTATGTGGTTTTGGCCTGAAATCTTCCGCAATTTATTGATTTTTAGGGTCATAACTATTTTACCATCGTCATTAGATATTAAAAAACACAGAAGGCATGTGTAGGTTCACTGGTGGTTTTAAACCAAATCAAAGATTATTTGTCAAATACAAAGTCATGCACGGTACAACTAGCAGTGATATGTTTTGGCAACTGCCCACTCACATGAAACAATAAGATAATATAGGGTATCTGAAATATTAAGGAATACATATAAGAGAGCAAGATGAAATAAGCAAAAAGGATAAAGTATATAAATAAGAATGTCAATAAGATTGGCTATATTTGTGTAGTAGACATGGCAACCTCTGGTTACCATCACCACCACTGTAAAGAGCTTTGCTACAATTAATAATTTCACATTAAACAACTTAATAACATTTCAGTTATGAAATATAAATTTTGACTTATTGGTGGACTTCCCTTTAAAGGGATCATGTCCTGTATATTTCTTGTATTATGAAATTTAATGTGCAAAAACAGGCATAATTATGTTATGCATTGTCTTATGTATCTTTATTGCTTAGAATTAGGTTGATTTTTATTATGGCACGTTTATGAGTGATATATATGCATATCATCTGTGTTCTGATAGGCACAACGCAGTCCAAGCTAAATCACTTCAGCCTAAGTAGCTGGACCTAAACTGCTGTGGACTAAATGGCAATTTTTTTGCATCACAAAACCAATGAATTAAAAATAGACTTTTTTTGTTTAGTTTCCACCTATGGACTAAGGTATGATATTTTGACCCATTTTAAAAAAGTCATTCATAGCGGAGGACTACATGCAGTGTGTTCAGACCAGCCCCCCAAACCACCATGACAGCTTTAGCCTTTTGAGTTCACAGACACTCTTCACAAAAAGATATCTGAGCTGAAACTTGTTTTCAGGATCCATATAAAAAATCTGAAAGTCAATTTTTGATCATTTATAGAGATATCAAAATGATGTTAGCATTTACGTGTCAGATAATGACACCTCTGAGTACGGTCTCCTAAAAATAACAGCATATGGCATATATGCTGGCAATTTCAGGCAGTACTGGTATTTTGAGATCACGGGCATTTTCCCTGTTAATTCTCAAAAGCTTGAGATTTTAGCTGGTAGGACCTCAGCCACACAGATTCCTTTGGTTTGCTGGAATCTGACAGCTGTATAATAACAGAATTCTAGTATCGGGCAAAATTATCATTTTGCCATGTTGCCCATCCGTAATTTTCATTAGCTTTATATTCATATAAGTCTTAATCACATCAGACATCAGTCAGATAACATCAGACACAGAGAGAAAAAACACACAGACACAAACACAGATGAACAAATATGGAATAAGGAAGCAGCACATCACACAAAGTTCAATTTTAACTAAAATTTTATTTTTTTTTCGTACCTATTTTATAGGTAATGTTTACAGCACACGTCTGGCTTTGCTCCCTTCAGTGCAGCAAGACTTTCTATACACACATTTACAATCCTTATACAAAGTACGCGGCCAAGGCAGCCATTTTGTCTTTCGGTTTTTTAGGATTCCCGCGTCCGCCGGGCCGCCTTCCTCGACCCCGCCCCCTCCCTCTACGAGCCCCGCCCCCTCCCCGGTGCATGGGATGCCGCATGGTGGCATGTTTGAGCTCCACCAGGTCCTGAAAGATGGGGTCACAGAAAACGCAGCCGGTGTGCTGTGTCTCTCCATCGGCCAGCGGCGAGCGGGCTTTGTGGAAGTCCACCATCACCAGCGACGCCTCGCATGACTCACAGCTGTCCTGGGACACCTGCACCTTATGGGCCTGCTCAAAGAAATGCACCACCACGTTGCACTTGTTGCAGGCCATGCGCCACTTCGGGCCAGAGTTTGGGTCGAAGACGAGCACGCCCGTCTCGCACTCCACACACTGACTGATCCCGAGAGAGTTGAGAGAATGTGGGCAGGACGGGTGGGTGCACTCATTACAGCCCATACCTGCAGGAGAGAGAGAGAAAAGATTTGAGTGGGGGGAAAAAATAAAATAATAAAATACTGAAACACTTTAAAAGCAAATCACCTGGACACAGAAGATTAGAAGCACTGTTTACAATAATATAAAATTTTACATAAACCAAATTTGTTGCAGATGAAACGATTGTGTTATCGTCATCAACGTTCACAGGTTTCAGTTTCTGAGAAAGTTTTATAGGGATGTAAAAGAAGTAATAATAAATAACAATAGAGGCCAGAAGCTATCGACAATCTATTGGGTAGACAACGAAGTTTAAATCTACAGAAAATGTCATGTTTACAGTGTTGAGATGCACAAACATATCATACTGTGTAGAGATGAGACCGATCCGATACAATATCGGTATCGGGGCCGATATTGACGTAATGTAACGTATCGGATATCGGGCGAATGCGGCCGATCCACTTACCGATCCATTTTCTATTTCATTTCTATTTAGCTTTGCACATTATTTCAACTATTTGAAATCTTGTTGAAGTTGCTGCTGATACAATTTTCTTAATACTTGAACTGTTTAGATCATGCAGTCAGTCATATTGTTGTATTTAGCAAACTAGAAAGCTTTTTGATACATAAGATGTTTATTTCAGTTTTGTGTTTTAAATATTTGATATGAAATAAAACTATTGTGTTTGTATATAACTTTGGAATGCATTTATATTAAATGCATGTGTGTACTCTTCTAAGTGCTGTGTCTATTTCAGCCTCATTATGTAACCTTAAACACAGTACCAATGATAATAAACTAAAGAGCCCTTTTATCGGTATCGATATCGGTATCGGTATTGGCAGTTATATATCGGTATCGGATCGGAACTGAAAAACACTGGATCGGCCCATCACTAATATTGTGCTTGTTAAACAGACACATTTAAAGCCGTTGTGATTTATAAAAAAACTAAAAAGGATAATACTTATTAATTTTAACACCACAATTGAAAACAACACAAGATTGTACAACAGTAATAATAACAACAGGCAAAAACAACAATAAAGGAAAAGAAATGTGTTTTTGGTAGAGATGGAAATATCGATTGGCTATGTATCGGTATCGGCCAATTTTTAATCCAAATATGTGATCGGCCGATATTTCTCCAATTTAGCTGATCCCGAGAACCGATCGATGGCGTTAAACAAATGAGCTTAATTTCTGTATTTCCAGCTAGCGTTTCGTTGAAACCCCTCCGGCCAGGTCCTTGCAATTCCTATCTGAACCGCTAGGTGGAAACACATACCCTTTAATTTTCCACAGATACTATTTTTAGAGTACACCCGCAGCTGAATACAGTGAGTATCAGCAAACAGCAGAGCTAGCACACACAGCTAGCACAAAACAGATAACTGAGAGAACAGTGCAGACCAGATCTGACCGGTACAAACAAGTACAGCAGCAGCAATTCAAGATCTACATTTAACGATTGCAGTTTTTTGTTTAAAATAACAGAGTCTGTGTTCAATGACTGCAGTTTTGACTGTATTTATTTAATTTGCTCTTTTCGTTTTAAATTAAGGGTCTAAATGTAATGATTACAGTATTGGCGATACGTGTTTGATTTACTTTGTTTATTTACTGTTAATTTTAAAAAATATATTATGCTGTTTCACATGTGCTTGTTAAAAATGGTAATAAACCAGTTTAGACTGTTTCATGACTTGCTTGCGCTAATAACTACGTGTAGCCCTGCTGTGGCATATAGCCCCGCCCTCTATCAGTATCCGCTATCGGCCGATCGTGCTGAAAGGTGATCGGAATCGGCCTCAAAAACGCTGATCGGTCCATCTCTAGTTTTTAAAGAAACGAACAGTGTTTCTGTCAGTACTCATGGCTCTGTTTTCAGAAAAGTGAGCTAACTGTAGAGAAAAGCAGGCCAGATTTTTTTGTTTTGTTTTTAAGGTGGCCCTCTTTCTTAATAAGACGACAAAAGTGTGTTCTGAATGTAATCGTGTTTAGTAATTCTCGCTGTGGTACCTTTCTTCATGTCTCTGAAGGGGGGGTTACTGAAGCAGTAGGGGCAGAGCGGGTAACTCTTGCCGCGGGAGCCCGAGGTCCACAGCACCAGCTCAAACTCGTCCAGTGGACACTTCAGCTCCTTATAGAGCTTAATGGCTCCATTCTGGGGCAGACTGTACGTCTCATCGCAGTGAGAACAGTGCAGGCGGCTCGGCTTGGCCTGCAAGGAACATGCAAGACAGCAGCGTGTTTAACATTTACATACACATACACCAATAACACAACACTGCAGTCATATGAAAACATCTCTAACAAGAGGTTTGCTTTTCTAAATATCTATTGGAACACTCATCATACGTATATATAAAGATTGGTGTAAATACTAATGGCAGTGGTGATACATTAATGTACAAGGACAATATATTTGGATAGATTTGGGCATCAATTACCCAAATACATGTCTGGTTCAGGTTCAGTTCTTGCCCTTGGGTCCTGATATCCTGCCTCTGACTTTTAAAGATTTTAACCTGCATTTCTTCACTTTTCTGTTCCTCCCTACTTTCATTACATTAAAACACTTTTTAATCAGGCATGTTGGAGTCACCCACTCATGCTATTATTAGAATTTAGAGTCCACAGGGTCCACTCTTCGAAGACAATATTTCTTTTTCAAACTAAAACTTTTGGGATGTTGTTTGAAAGCATCGCATAAGAATTAAATATATATTCTAATGCAATAATAATTGATCCATTGAGCTGATAAATGTATTAAGACGATTTACTCTGCATATATTTAGACTTGAATTATCCAAGATCCAATGATCTGCTGTTATTGTAGCTATTATTGTTTGTTCACACTTTGCCTGATAATGACAGGCAAGTTCTGGTCATTTTCAGGTCAAAGTTTGTTGGACTGATAAGCTTCAGTACCAGACTTTGACGACGCAGTTTTGAGACAGATGAACTTCACCATGCTCGGGTCAGACAGACATCTCTCAGGCTGTGTAATTACTTGGTAGCTGGAGCTGAGCTCCAGAAATTTTTTTATACTCTAAAACAATTAAAATATCATAAATATAAAATATTTCAAAAACTCCTATTTTTATAGCTATTTTATAGTTATTTCTTATTCATGGTTACAGCAGTTACATGTAGATAAAATAAATAAATTAGTCTGAAATGAACCCTGGTCTAAGTAAATGACTCATCCTCGCCTAAATCTACAGGGAATGAAAATAAAATAAATGAACACATGCATTAATAAATAGCATAAAATCAAGGTAAGTGATTCAAAACAAGTTTTGAAAAAAGTTCCACCGAGGCCAACACATGTTCCCAAACAGATCTACACTGCATGTCTGGGCTGATGACAACCCATGACTAACGTCACTCAGCCAGCGTGCTACGACTTAACGCCACTTAACGGTTAAATTAAATCACGAGGCGCTACTGTAATACAGGGAAAGAGAGAGCGAAAGAGCGGCTGCAGGGGAATTGATATGATTAATTCATGAGATTTAAAAATAAAAATGCAGCATTCTTCATTCTGGTTAGAGTGGAACTGCAGCCGGGGACCTTAAGAGACCTGCCTACGTAAATGTATCTTTCTCTTCTCATGCTGAAGGCCACTAGCTTGAGTCACAGATCTGAATGAACGAGAAAACTTTTTCCACACTATAAGAAAGAGTATCTCAGAAAATTACATAAAAATCACTTTGATTGTTTGGATTGCATATCTGAAAACGTCTCGGTACCACTGATCGATTTACAAGTTAACAAGTTAACACCTTCTCTATAGAGAACACACGTTTGCACATAGTAATAATAATAATAATGTGGCAATAATGTAAGCTTAGCATATAAACAGAAATTCAAATCGATCGGCCGTGTATCGGTATCGGCCAATTTTTAATCAAAATATGTGATCGGCAATCGGCCGATATTTCTCCAAACAAATGAGCCTAATTTCTGTATTTACAGCTAGCGTTTCATCCAGAAAGAGGAGCCCTGCGTGAAACCCCCTCCGGCCAGGTCCCTGTAATTCCTATCTGAACCACTAGGTGGAAATACACACTGTTTCATTTTCTATAGACTGACTAAAGCAGCGGCTTCGCGAGAACAGTTTAAGCGTTCACCGCACGTGCGGAAAAAAAAACATAGTCCGTCTGGCAGTTTGTTACCGTATGTGACTCAGACTCTTCCAGGACAGTTTATAACATCTGTAGAATTAGTAACATCAGCGTCTCTCACGGAGACCAAGACAAAGACATTTAACACCACTAATCTGATACGGCGTGTACTCCATGCAGCTGAATACAGTGAGTATCAGTAAACAGCAGAGCTAACACAAAACAAATAACCCAGAGAACCATGCAGACCAGATCTGACCGGTACGAACAGTACAGGAGCAGAAACAGCCAGAGAGCTAAAGAACCACAGCCAGAGTGACTGAGTTTATAGTTCTAGATAAGCAGCTCTTCTCGGCTGTAGAAGATGTTCATTCTGCTGCTTAATATTCCACCTGGATCCCCGCCCTGCTGTTCCTAGTAAAAATACTTTTCAGATGTCGCTCTTCTGGAGCTTATCAAGCGGTTTACTCCCACATAGACCAACTTCTAATTTAGTAAAAAATATTATGCTGTTTTATATGAGCTCGTTAAAATGGTAATAAACCAGTTTAGACCATGTTTCATGATTTGCTTGCGCTAATATTATGTAGCCCTGCCGTGGCATATAGCCCCGCCCTCTATTGGTATTGGCTATCAGCCGATCACACTGAAAGGTAAGAATCGGCCTCAAAAACACTGATCGGTCCATCTCTACTACATGCTACTATACACTAAATATCTGTATAAGCGAAAGCAAGTAAGTAAAAATACTCATGATAAAAACATTACTTCAGTAAAAGTAAATATTTAAAAGACTTAAAGTGCAGTAAAAAGAAAAGCTGTATTTACATTGTTATAGTTAGAGCTCATAGGAGAGTTCAGTACATTGAACTGACACCTGAACCTCAAACACTGTTGTATCCTGCTTCTAATATATTTGCAAGAGTTCAAATGAAAATCCTGAACTTTAATGTACCTCATTGATATTTACTATATTTATAATATGAACTCATTAATATTTACACCCCCAGAATTTACATACACCAGCACATGCTGTAGACCAGCAACAAAGCAACAGCAATAAATACTTTGTTAAAAATGTGTTGCTGCGATGACCAAAAACATGTAGTTAGTGTAGGTAACAATATCTACTAGCAAGCTCCAGGTAACTAGCATGGCTGACTAAATAGGAACAGAAGGAACAAGGTGAGTTAAACAAAGGTTTAATTTTATTTTCCTGTCTGTGTTTATTTTGACATGTTGCTTCTGTATGATCTCATAACAGTAGTAATACTTTAGTATTATTCTGTCACTTGTGTTTGAACACAATTTGACCTCCGCATTTAACCCATCCCTGCAGTGAAACACCCACATATACACACACACACACACACACTAGTGAACAGACACACTAGGGGGCAGTGAGCACACGTGCCCGGAGCAGTGGGCAGCCCTATCCACGGTGCCCGGGAAAGCAGTTAGGAGTTAGGTGCCTTGCTCAAGGGCACTTCAGTCGTGTCCTGCTGGCCGTGGGGATCGAACCAGCGACCTTCCAGTCACAAGACCGGATCCCTTACCCTTCAGGCCACAACTGCCCCTTAAACTTCCTTTATGTTTAATAAAAAAAGCATTTTCAAAAGCAAGTACTTTTGTAAAAGTTTTTTAAATGGTTGGGATGCTGCGCATCGGAGATTTAACATTTGTTGTCTATTTTCAATTAAACTCACTAAATCTAATATGATAAGATAACATAATGCAACCTGGACACACAGCATGACAGCAACAGAAGGGAATCAAACAATGAACTCCTTCATTAATTCCATAAATCCAGTAACTGCAGGTTTATGATGAGACTGGATTTTATCTCATGCATAATACATACTCGGCCTGGCTCTCCTCCATTATACAGTAAAACTGCTCTGAATCTTGATGTCACTGGGGACCTTGGTGCAGCAGGAACTCTCTGACACAAGCACAACGTTTTCAAGCTAGGAGTGACCGTGTACTGCAGCGACAGATAACAGTTACTTCGCAAAATGATTACCATGTTGACAACTTTTCAAAAAGACTGATCAAACTATTACATCTTCTTTAGTTCCCGCCACTTTGCTGCTGCCATCATTGCTGCCATGATGTCCTCTTTTTGGTGTAACATAACAGGTGAAGTAATCGGCCCTACACTTGTACTTCCACAATTTTAAAACAGGCACTACGATTTCCACAATAAACACTGTCAACTAATCACTGCTGTCCTACTATATACCTGAATGTACTTCATGAATCGATGACACTTTCCACAGCGTGAGTGAGGCTTCCCAGTCGCAGCAATGGGCGAGAAGGACACCTCCATCAGCTCATCCATGCCTGCACAACACAACAACGCACAGAGGATTAATAACTGGTCATGGATGTGACGTAACTCTAAGCTTGTAACTAATACTGAAAATGCATTGCTACAATATAAGCAATGAAGGCACTGACACATCATTTTAACTTTTCTTTTTTTTTCTTTTTTGTTTGAAGACAACATTATTTTACTCATTTTATGTGAAAATGTGGTTGAACTAAGCACATACCGGCAATGGAGTCTACAAAGTAGTGAAATTTCCTCTTAAAGATGTCCAGTGTGTGCTGGAGAACCTGGTGGAAGTTTGCTTTCCCCTGAGCAATGAGATTTAGCTGTTTCTCAACTGCACTGCGGATTGTGGGCAACACCAATTCCACATCTGACATGGAGTAGAAACACGTACACACAAAGTATGAGAAGAGATCGACAGGGAGAAGTCCAAAATACAATCACAAAAAGTTTAGAATGTTAGATGGATAGACAGGCAGATAGACAGACAGAGGGAAAAACCATAAGGCTAACCTTGCTTACCTATCTTATAATAGCCATGAACCAGGACGATGCCCAGATTGGTGGGTTTCAGTTTACGTCCATTCTCTACGGTTACATAATTCCTTTGACAGATATTATTGATGTGGACAGGGATACTAGCATCAGTACCTAAGTAGGGAACAAGAAAATAGGCATAACAAATGTAAAAAAGTTAAAGAACTAAAGCCAATTGTTAGGAAATTGTCTCAGATGGCTGAGAAGATCTAAAGAACAAAGGCTGAGAAGAAATTCTTAGATCAGAAAAGAGTAATGAGAATAATCATGCGACTGAAGCTGGCTTTTGATTCGCCAACTTCTTGTTCTGATTTCACATTCTACCTTAAAAAGTGCAGCAGCCACAATCAGAGGATAATTTGGGAACAAATAGGGGAAAAATGGGAAAATTCGGACACATCACAATATAATTGCTTCACCATTTAAGGTAGAACAATCAAACTAGACAAAGGTGCCGACTGCAGCTTCACCAGGAGCTGAAAGGCATAGAAAGGAATGAGGAGGCTGCTCCGTTTCAGCTTGACAGCAAATTAATTTATTTTTGATCTTTCAAAGAACGAATAGGTCAGTATGATTCTGTTCAGTTGAGATGTTTGTGTTGGTGGCACGTATTTTTAGTTACATCACTAGTAATCTTAGCCGCAGATGCTCTGTAGACAAATATATAGAGTATGTTTTCCTGGCCACACTGTCAGTGTGAGTGTTACACGGATCTGACATTATCAGTAGGCAGTAGTCTTCATACATCAGCGTTTCCTGAGAAACTGTTTATGTTGTGACTCTTCAAGAGTGTCTCCTTCATTCAGCACTCTTATAAGGACCTGGGTGTTCACCTAAACAACAAGCTGGACTGGTCAGCTAACACCACTGCACTTTACAAGACAGGCCAGCGAAGACTCTGAGGACTACTGAGGAAACTGAGGTCATTTGGAGTGCAGGGAAAACTCCTGAGGACCTTCTTTGACACGGTGGTGGCATCTGGCATCTTTTACCGAGTGGTCTGTTGGGGCGGCTGCATCTCGACAGCAGACAAGAAGAGACTGGACAAACTCATTAAGAGGGTCAGCTCTGTCCTGGGAAGACCCCTAGACCCAGTGCAGGTGGTAGGAGACAGGAGGATATTAGCCAAGCTGGCATCCATGCTGGAGGATGACTCCCACCCCATGCATGAGACTGTGGCAGCACTGGGCAGCTCCTTCAGCGACAGGCTGCTTCACCCCAAATGTGTGAAGGAGCGGTATCGCAGGTCCTTCCTTCCTGCTGCTGTTAGACTCTACAACTAGCACTACTCCCAGCAGACCACATATACACAACTGACTATATACACACACACTTAAACTCTACACACTTTCAGAAAATAGAATTTTTTCAGTGTAACATAATGTGCAGTATTTTTCCATTTTTCCTGTGCAATTAAGAAGCAATGTGCAATTATTTGTAAATACAATTTTAAGAGTTCTTGACTTTTTATTATTTATATTGTATATACTGTACTGTTTATTTATCTATTTTATTGTACTGAGTGCCTTGCTATCCCTTTGCTCCTTTAACTTTGTGAATTACCCAACTGCAGGACTAATAAATGATTATTTAATCTTCTGTACATCATGCCAGATAGCAGGCTTGGTAGTTATGCACATCAGTTTCCTTTTCCTGCAGTAGTAGGTGCTTCTTGATCAATTTAAGTCTCCCTCGGGAGTCTGTTAATGCAAGACTACATTACCACGAACATCTTAAAAACCAGCCCAGTGTTGTGTAAATGCACATGAATGGATTTCAGTGCAGAACCTCTAAAAGAAGATGGTGATGTATTAGTTTTAATGGAGAGTTTCAATATCTACAACTGTTCTCCAAAAATCATATATTGCACCTTTAAGTGATTTGTTTTCCTCTTTACAAAAAAAAAAAAAACATGCAGCATGCATTAGTATTGACTCTCTCCATTTACTTATACTGTTGCACAAAGTTGTTCTCATGCCCCAAGTCTCTCACCAATGCCATGCTTCTCCATAAGAGTGATAAGTTCAGCCTCAGTAAGGTAATCTGGTGGGCTGGTCTGCTTCTCCAGAAGTTTGATCTCATCCACAGTAAATGCATCTCCTTTCTCACAGGTTGGTAAAGCCTCCTCCAGCGGAATACCCTGCCATGGCATGATCTCAGTAAAACCTGGGAAAGCACAATAAAGCCAGACATTCAATAACTGTCCTACATACTCCAAGGTGTATATTTATCACCGTTATGTCTTACATTATGTTTAACTACATCTTTGAAATGACTGAAGCAAAGCAATTCTGTCACAGTGCAGATTTAAAACTTATAACTGACCTAATAAACTGACCACTACATTGAAAACCATCACATTCACACTAACAGAAACTGACCATAGCTGTCATGTCCAGACAGCCTGTTGAGTACATACCGGCTGAGATGAGAGTCTTCCCAATGCAAGAGAATCCCTCTGTGCCGATTCTGAAGGTGATGGTGGTCTGGAGGAACTTGCAGTCGTGGCTAACTGTGGCTATGAAGTGGCGTGTGATGTATTCATACAGACGCCACCCGTCACTGCCTGCAGACAGAACATTCAAACTTGGGTTTTAAAACATTTTAGGTCAGTAAAACCTGCATGATAAGATGTTTTATATGGTTTTACAATTCCATATAATGCTTGGAAAAGTGTTTGCCCCTTTTGTAATTTTTCATTATTTACCCTTTTTTAAAGTAATATTCACTTTAATTTTTTAAACTAAATAAAAACAATAACTAATTAGGCACATTTTTCTTTTTTAAACTAGGTTCAAACACCAGAATAGTTTCGTTAGAGTTGTAATGAGCGCTGGCTTTTGGCATTATTCCATAATTTCTAATACATTTCATTAGAGCTTTGCAGTTTTGTGTCACCATTTTTTGAGTGGCAGTGAAAACACTACACGAGGGATTAAACCTAACTGCTAAAAATAGTAAATGACTGTTCTCACTATCTATAATGAGAGTTTAAAGGGCATAGGTGACAGCCTTACCCAGCTCACTCTCAGAGGCAGACCTCATAGGGGTGATTGGCGGATGGTCTCCTGCATCCACTCCTTTCCTTGGTCGGTTAAGGCCTTCAGAGAGCAAAGTTTTGACCTGTTCTCAAAGAGACACAGACTCAAAAACAGACTCATCAATTCCCAACTCAGCAGTTTCAGCTTTGCTTTAATCACATACATGCATTCAGAATGTGCGTTTGTGTGTGTGTGTGTGTGTGTGTGTGTGTGTGTGTGTGTGTGTGTGTGTGTGTGTGTGTGTGAGACTAGGCTCACCGTCTCAGCCCAGTAGGAGTTGTTAGCCTGCTGTCTAAGCGTCCCCTTGAGGTCAAAGTTTTCAGGGTAGTGTGTGGTCTCTGTGCGAGGGTAGCTGATATAACCCTGTGTGTACAAGCGCTCTGCTATCTGCATCGTGTGCTGAGGACCCATTCCTACACACAGACATATATACTACCATTACGAAGATTAAAATAACATGTGTTTATTAATCATTTTACCTCACACAGCTTAGATTTCAGTGTTAAAACCAGACATTAAAGACCATTTTGTACATTTTAATCCAATGTCTCCCAATCTCAGCGCTAGTGACTCTATGATCTGCATTTTTGGGTTTTCCACGCTCTACACACCTCACCCAGTGCACAAACTGCTTATTACCCAGAGAATGAGTTCAATCGTTGTGCTACATGAAAAAGTACAACAATGTGTATACTGTGGGGTCGCCAGGAGAAGGAACTCCTGCTTATAGAGGCACTGTGTCTTTAAGCCTTGCCTCCCACTGGATGAGCTCTCATTAGACACTTCTACCACTACATGGTCTCCAGTAGCTGCTCTACCTTGTGCAAGGGTGCGTGTCAAGCTTTCCAGTAGGCAAGCAATAAGGATTGTGTTTCGAGATGACATCATCATCTAACAGAGAAAAATGTCTGGAATTCCAATGAGGTGTTTCAGACAGCTGAGAAAAGTGGTTTCTGTGGGAAGTAGTTTCTTTAGGTTTTACAAGCACAAAAACCTCCATAACACACTATAGAAAACGGAATAACACTACAGGAAAGCATAATACACTCTCTTTAAATATTTTGTAAACTTGGTGCATAACAAATGTAATTATCAATTTGCAATATCGCATCATCTAATCATCACCTTTAAATTACAATGCACTCTGGCTAGCTTTCTACTATTCATCTGAAAGCTGTGAAGTTACATAGGACCAAGAGATTAGAAGTATTTTACACTTGTATCTGTAACTAAATTGCTTTAATATGACTGACAACCTTTACCCCAAACTTCTGAACAGCGGCAAATATAAAAATGAATAAACTGTTCAGTAAACAACACTTGGACTATGACATGCTTTCTGAATGACACTGCTTACCTAAAGCAGAACTGGCTACTCGTAACATCTCCACCGTATTCAAAGCAAGAGGTCTCTGCTTAGCTTTCTCTTTCTTACTCACAGACTCAACCTAAAAAAAACACAATAGAAACAGTGGAATTTCAGCACAGTATTTTATATATATATATATATATATATATATATATATATATATATATATATATATATATATATATATATATATATATATATATAAAATCAATAACAACGTTTTTCAATTGTTTAAAATACTGACTCCATGTACACATACATTTAAATACACATAATAAATACAAATTTGCTCAAGCTGCACAAGTGTATAACAAGACATTTAAACATCAGTTATGGGTGTAAGATTAAAAACAAGGGGCTTCAGGACACACCAGGGCTTCTTTTGTTGTCTTGGTCATGTTGACAAACATTTGACCGATTTCTCTGTCAAACACCCGAACGCGGTCCCAGTCCAAAGTGATCAGACTCTCCTTTCCTTTGAACACCTGCATTCAAAATTAAACAACAACTGTGATTTTTTCAGTTTCACAATCAACCGGTTTCCTTTAATAGTTTTAGGGGCTGAGTTAAAAATAATAACAAGAAGCACAAAAAGGTGTGCTCAGCATCCAGCAGCCATAAGCAACTTTTTGAGAAAATAAGACGCCAGACTGAAACTCAAGTTAATTAAATCTAAAAAAGGTTCTTCAGGTTGGTACTCTAAGACTAAAACATTTTTACAAATGATATATCATTAAAAAGCTGACCTTGGCCTGGATGACCCAGTATGTCTCAGGTTTAAAAGACTGAATTTTGTCATGACGCTCCACACAGAAACCCAGAGTCGGCGTCTGGCACGGGCCGAATGAAATGAGAGAGGAGTCGAGATTTCCATATTTACCCTGGAAGTACTTTGTTTGAAACCTAAAATAAACACATTACACACACAAATATATACACACACATACATACATACAGAAAATACAGAAACTCAAGCTGCAATACAGTACAGATATGACCCTGAACTACACAGATTAAGCCTTACACACCGTGTGAAAGCACAGCCAATGCGTAGATCAAGTTCCTGCCGGGCATCCACTGATAAAGCCTCATTCTTATTGGGTTCTCCTAGCCTGTTCATAGCATTCCAAATGTCTGTGTCAGTAATGGAACTGAACTTGGCCCGGTAAACAGTTCGCTCATTACCATACAGCTTATTCATCACCGGCTGAATGGCATCCAAGACCTAAATAAAACAAAATGAAAACATATGAAAGTATGCAAAATTCCGGCACACCTGATCAAATTAAAGTAAAAAAAAGCTAAAACATTCCTTACAGAGAACACAGTCCACACTGCAATGTACATTTACCGTTAAATTCTACTTTTATCTGATGAATGCAACATATGGAAAAAATACAGCATAAAATATGGCCAGTGCAAAAGTTACAGTACATTTTATTTTTAGTTATACATTTTTTATTTACAAAATTATGCCTTTTGGCCATAACCGCAAACAGCAGATTGTTCAGCACGCTCAAACAGACTTCCTTCAGTATAACTTAACTGCATTTATAGAGCACTTTTTACAAATGCTGTGGTTACAAAGCAGTTTTACAGAAATCTGGATTGTAGTAGGCAAGCCAAGAGTGACAGTGGCAAGGCAAACTCGCTGAGGGCATGAGGAAGATATCTTGAGCGGAGACAAGACACAAAAAATGACCCCTGCTCGACACAAGACAGCAAAAGAATAACAATAAGGGCAATAATAAATAAGAATTAAGAAAAAATAAATATACAATAGGTTTTTAAATTAACAGTTCCATTACTTGTAAGCTACTTCAGGCTAGTATCTCCAGTAAAAAAACAAATCTGTCTAAATTGATCTACATTATAGTGTTAAATCGTAGAAATTAAATTAGACCTTTGTTGGAACAACAGATTTAATACTGAAATATTCTTATCCATGTTTATTCTGGCTGCATACTTACCTCAAAACAAATGTTCTCTCCTTCTTTGTCACAGTCCAGCCACAACACAACATAGTCACAACCTTTGGCTTCAACCTGTGAATGTTTATAGCAAAATTTTATACATAATTTAACAAAATGTGTATCACTTGTAAGGAAATCTCTGTGGTGTTACTCTCTTTATGTGCATTTTACATGGGCAAGAGGAAAGAGCGAGGACACCTGTAGGAACTTGACCATGCTGAGTTTAGGGTTGGCCTCTTTCTTCTCTGTTGGTGCTTTGCTGAACAGCTCTGCAGGATCCACTTTGTCCCAGTTATTGTATTTCCCTATTTCAGAACAGTGACCAAATAAGAGTCATGAAGGAGGAAAGATAGAGATAAACACAGTCGCTGCAAAATTAGTTTACTTTTTATTTTTTTACATAACTTCACATGAAAAACACTTTATACTGTCCTTTATATTGTATTATATTCAAATTTAATTTTTGACCAGACCAAAAGAAATTATTCAAATTTCCATTGAAAGTTACCTCATATATACCTACTTAGATACCCATAGTTTTGCTCTGACAGCAGCAATATGATATTTAATAATATATATGCTATTTAATAATCTCTTTTAACGTTGTTTGACATTAACTGATAGTCTAAAAATGATTCTTGATTTTAAAAAGGTACAGTATGGGTTTCTCTAAAATAAACCATCAAAACAGGTCTCATAATATACATTATATTTCACATATTAATACAATCGGATAAATAAATACAATCAAATGACTAACAACAGAGTGGAGGACATAAAAGACTTGCCAGTGAAATCCAGACTCATGACGTGACCACATACGGAGGTCATCTTAAAGCGCACGCTCTGGCCCATGAAGCTCCCCGTATACTCGTGCACTGAGCATGCTCCGTTCAGACCTTTGCGGCTAGAACAGCTACCTATTTAGCATAGAACAGGTTCAGATCAGGTCATGAGTTCAAACAGACCAGAGAACAAGCACAATTCCATATCTAAAGCATTTTAATTTTAGTTTTTCTTTGTTAGTGTTTATTTGAATATTCACACTAGGGCAAAACAGCGATAATTAATCATAACAATAACGGCGATCATAATTGTAGGTTTTCACTGCAAATCACAAACATTCTCATGATTTTTATTTATTTACTCATACAAGCCATAATGAATGCTACATTATTATTAAAAACAATATTTATTGCAAAAATTAGGTTAAGTTTAGGTTAAGTGTGTTACACATTGCAGTGATTCTTTTCACACATTTTGTTAGAAATTAACAGCGTTTTACAAAAAAACTCCTTAATTACAACTGTAACAATTTAATGTAACATTAATAACAAGACAAGAATACAAATCATAGTCCAATATTATTAATATTATTAAGAGTATTAAATAAATATAAAATATTAAATATTAAATCATTTTAATAATAATGAAACTGAATCTTTAAAATATTTCTAATGGCTTATTTGCAGCTACAGACTGAATTTAGTGTTTAAACTATTGCTATAGAAATTGGTAGAGAATATTTTCTCTGATAGACGTGGGCAACATGGCAAAAATATTATATTTCAAAACTGAATTTTTGCGATACATTATATATCACAATACTATTTTTTTCAGACATCTGATCAGGTAAAAGGGAAAACTGAACACTGTGACTCTTATTTAGTATCTCACATACTGTGTACTAAGGTACAAATTTTGCTCTGTTCATAGTGAAATATGCAGTTAATCAGTGTTCTAGAAGTACTGGCAACACCCATCATATGTTCAGAAAAGCATATTGGCAATATTGTATTAATCAACAGACAAAAATCAATATTTTATTATATGAAGTGCAAATACATAGTGTTTTAAGACTGTGTACTCCTAGTTAACAGTGCACAGTTTTCTTTTGTATACATAATTTGCACATTAAAAAGGTTATAAATCACAATATATTGCAATATATGTCAGCAAAATACTTAGCACACTGCAAAATCATAATAAGCTTATATCATGACTTAAGGGATCACAATAATATCATATTGTATATCATATGACTGGAGGTTCTCTGTAAAAGTATGATAAATGCTATAAATGACAGTAATTTTATACTGTGAAAATAAAATAAAAGAAAAAGCAGGTTTTCTTTTATTTCAATAACTTTAAAAGATCACAGTACACTACACTTTTATGCTTTTTGGTGCAGCAGAGAAACAGTAAAGATGTAAATGAATGGGTGAATAGAGCGGGAAACTAATTATGCCTCCTTTCAACTTTCATTCACGTCATCCCCCCACTTATTCACTCACTCATACACCCGCTCGCTCTACCTGATTTAAACTCAAGAGGTGAATGGCGCTGTCTGGTGTTTGCCATGTCTCACCCAAGGCCGAGCCTGAATAGTGAGTGATATGATGAGTAGCCCCCCACCCCCATCCCTGTCCCTGTATAACCCCAGGGTCTCCATTCAACCCAGGGTGCATAAATGCAGGCTCAGGACGAGGGCACCTCACCAGCATCATCATCCTCATCATCACCCAGCTGCCTGCACATCACCGGCTCTGCTCCTATCCTCCACAGCGCTACACAACAGCATGCAACAGCTACAGGTCAGTCTCCTCCAGAGCACTCTCTCTGTAGATCAGGAGTGTTAAACTCAGGTCCTAGAGAGCCACAGTTCTGTAAAGCTTTTAGATTTATCCTATTCGATTGAAATTTGGCTCAACAATTCAATTACTATGCCTGATGTTAGACATTTCGCCTGCAGATGCCAAAATCAATCAACAATCATGAAGCCTGTAAACAGTGTTCTCTTTCTCATTGCAAGGAAATAACAGTTGAGGAGTTTTGTGGACTTTTTTGATATATTTAAACAACAACAGTCTCAGCCAGTGCAGTAGAAGGAAGGAACAGGACATGACGGTGGATATGTCATGCATTGAGCAAATTAGCTGATGAGTTCAGGCAAAATGCTACACTCCACAGGTCCTAATTTATCTAAACCTGCTCTTCATATATTTCTACATGCATGACATGAGGTCTTTCAGAGGAGTTCCACTGAATTATCAAAGTTTAAAATTTCTACACAAAATCTTTTTTAAATGTTGAAATGGCGCACTGTAAGGAATATTATCGACTTTCCGCTTTTTCTTTACAGTGATGGTGATATAAGCTGGAATCACAATGTCTGCATCAAAAATATAGTTTTTCTCTTTTCTATTCTCTATGCAAATGTTTTAGTATGTGATGTTAATTATGGTAGAATCATCATAAAACAAAGTTTTGGGCAACTTTTTTGCCTTGTTTGGGCTTATATTGCTGTTATTATCATTACTAGAAACCAGAAAGTGAAATGCAAGTAAAAGATTAATAATAAGAATATTTAGGTAAGGGGATGTTTAACTTTGAATCCCTAATACTTCATAACATTTGGCTAACTCTAGATTTTATTTCTAGATTGTCTACTAAATATTTTAATTAAAACAGTGAGTGGAAAAAATATAAACTAAAAACAGAACAGAAAGTAGCTGCATATACTGGCATTACTGCAGGGCCCATAACTGTTAACTACAATATAATAATGCACTTTGTATGGTTTTTGATTGCATTTCTTAAATGTATTTAGAAAATGTTCTTCTTCTAATTTAAACATGAGAAACTAAATATTAGCTTGTCCTCTGTCCATAAGCTTCAAATGTATAAATCTCACTCCCTTACACTCGTGCTCATGACCACATTACACCTGTTCTTCAGCATCTTCACTGGCTCCCTGTTAAATATAGGATCCAGTTCAAGATTCTCCTACTTACGCTAAACAATCTCCCTATCTGTCCAACCTCCTTCATTACAAACCATCTCGGTCTCTTATGTCTTCTACTGCTGTGCTTCTAAATGTCCCATCATCTAAACTCTGTGGTTTTGGTGATCTGGCTTTTTCCAGACTCGCTCCATGACTGTGGAACTCTCTCCCACCTGTGGTCAAAAAATGTCCCTCTCTTTCTTAAGACTCACCTCTTCTCTCTCGCCTACGACCTTCCCTCTGTTTAACTTACTCCTCCACTCATTCTGATGTCTAGTTATTGTCAGGTTGATGCTTTTTCTTTACTCTTTTTGTGTTCAATATTTCTATTTTCTTTCTACAAATGATTATAATCTGCTAATGACTGTAAGCATCTTTGGGTTTTAGAATAGCACTATATAAGAATATAAGTATTATTATCATTATTATTATTATTATTATTATTAATAATAACTTTTTCCCCCTCTTATTTTGCGCACCCCTAGTGACTGGTTATACATTACCTCACTTTCTCTCTCTTGCTCTACTTTACTTTCTCAGTTCCTGGGTCTCCTCACTCTGACTCTTCTGGTGTTAAACCCGAGTCAGTGCAGTTCCCTCGGGGGTCAGTGTTTGGTAGATCAGAGTGCTTCTTCAGTCTGTATCACCAACTTAAACATTCTGGAGGAATACTATGATGAAATTACTAACCAGCCCAGCCGACTCAACGAGCGCAGCCTGGCTGCATGGACTTACATGTGAGTACAGTGAGAACTGGAATCAGCAACTACTGACTATAATTATGTTTGCACACATGAGATGTTAGTTCTGATTATACAGCAGCTCTTTCATATATACAGGCATATAGACTTCAATCAGTGTTATCGTGTCTCAAGCTATTATTGTTTAACCTTATGTTTCCATCACTTGTTGGCATTGTCGAATAAACGCTCTGAAGATTTGTTCAGATACAGGGATAGGGACCTTGTAATCAACAATCCACAAATGCCATACGACATAGTTTTGATTAAAACTAGTGAGCTGACCTAACGTGGGTCCTGTGAATGTCTTATGTATTAGACAAAATTCAGGCTGGTGGATAATAAAGGAAGTTTCAACCACATATTCAGATGCAGATCCAGAAAATAAGACTTTGTCCTCTAATGACAGCCCTAAACTCAAAGTTATTTAATTAAAAATAATAATATATTAAATAATATAATAAATATTAATTTATTAAAGGGAAGCCTGACTTTTAAGATATTAAACATTCACATGTTGTATAAACTGGGCAAAACGCTTCATTCATTATTAAAAATACACTTAATCCCTTCAGTAGTAGACTACCACTTACTTGCCGCTAGAGCATATCATTACTCAAGAGAAGTACAGCTGTGTTATTCGTACGACTGACTTCACTGCAACCATGACATCATCACAGAATTTTACATGCAAACTTTTTCACCAATCTGATTGTAGAATAAGACTGAGGTACTTACATTCTATTCAACAGTCTGACAATAATTCCTGTTTACATGCACACTACATGTAATCAGACACTAAATTATACTAGGGTACCACTTAGTGTAGATGTTAACATGACAACAAGCATCACTAGAGTCCAGTCAGCTGGTGTAAACCCACTGTTGCCTATTTGCTCATGTACTTGCTATTGGCCATCCATCCTGCCATCCATCCTCTCTCTCTCTCTCTCTCTCTCTCTCTCCACATGCACAGAACATACTTTGAAATCAGTGATGAATGAAATCAGTTATGGTTGTTTACATGGATATTATTCTTCTATTTAATGGATTATTTACAAGCTTACCTATCTTGATGAATTAAATAAAAATAGAAATTGTACTTGGAATGGCCTCTAGTGGACTAGTCTGTTCTGACTGAGGTGTGTTTATAGACAAATTCTATTCTAAATGAGCTATTAGTCAAATTATTAATAGATTATTAGGCTGTATGTAAACATGGTTACTAAGAAAATAATAACAGACTATTTTACAATCCATTACTAATTGGAATTTCCGATAACTAGTATAAGTTGCTCAGTGCCTACTATAAATTTGTCAGTAACTGCTATGAATTATTCAGTAACTACTATGAATTATTCAGTAACTACTGTGAATTATTCAGTAACTACTATAAATTATTCAGTAACTACTATGAATTATTCAGTAACTACTGTGAATTATTCAGTAACTACTATAAATTATTCAGTAACTACTATGAATTATTCAGTAACTACTGTGAATTATTCAGTAACTACTATAAATTATTCAGTAACTACTATGAATTATTCAGTAACTACTGTGGATTATTCAGTAACTACTATAAATTATTCAGTAACTACTATGAATTATTCAGTAACTACTGTGAATTATTCAGTAACTACTATAAATTATTCAGTAACTACTATGAATTATTCAGTAACTACTGTGAATTATTCAGTAACTACTATAAATTATTCAGTTACTACTATGAATTATTCAGTAACTACTGTGAATTATTCAGTAACTACTATAAATTATTCAGTTACTACTATGAATTATTCAGTAACTACTGTGAATTACTGAGTAACTACTATAAATTATTCAGTAACTACTATAAATTATTCAGTAACTACTATGAATTATTCATTAACTACTATGAATTAATCAGTAACTGCTATGAATTTTTCAGTATGAAAATATTACTACTGTAATTATACATATTGTAGTTGGATCCCCTTCGCAATCTTTTAAAACACTGGTGAATGAAAAATGTGATAGGGTTAAAGACGGGCCTGCAACAAAACAATACACTTATTATAGGAACATCTATATTGATCAAAACATCTTTAGTTTTAGGTGACAATGATAAAATAATTGCTTTTCCTTCTTATAATTTACAGAGAAACAAGGGACCTGACCCGTGTGCCACAGGTCATCTATGAAGCCAGATGTCTCACAAGTCACTCTTGTAGCGGAGTGGAAAGCAGTTCCAGCGTGGAGAGCGTTCCCATTGCGATTAAAATGCCCGTGCTCCGGAAGTACCCAGGATGCCAATTTCCCTCGATGGAATTTGAGTCTGTTAACATTGCGTGTATATGTGCGACAGCTCGACAGAACTAAAAAGATCACCAGTTACATTAGAATTCCTGTTATGTATTTTTGTTGCCGCCCGTGCCCACCTGCACCAACAATTCGCTGTTTCAGATCTTCCTATCTATTTCACACACACTATCCAGAATACCTGTGTCATGTTTTAGAAGTCTGCAAACGATAAAGAATAAAAAATGCTTCTAACAAAATATTCTAGTTTCATTTTTTTTTCCTTTGCTGCTAAAGATCAAATCAAGTCTGAGGGCACCAGCGAAGTGCTTTTCAGCCGTGACAGCACTGAAAAAGGTTCAGAGGTTCAAAAGGTTCAACATGAGCAAAGCACCCATAATGCACAATTCTTTGTCACATCATCTATGTCCTTCTTGGTCATGGCTACAATAGCGAGGTGAATCTCTCTCAAATAAAGCCTTCATAAAGCACTATGTATTTTTCAGAAACTATCTATTACTCAGACAAAATATCTGCACTGTGATTATCCATATTGTGGTTGCTATTCGCTTGGTAAATAAATAATGTGACATGGTTATAGACTGGCCTGCACCAAAACAATACACCTATTACATTAACATCTAGATTTATCAGAACATCTACAGAAACATTCAACAGAAATGTAGCAAAAACAGTAAATTATGGCAAAGCACTAAATAAGCTGCCTAACAGTAACCCAGTTTCACATTTTGATTTCAGCCTGCAATAGTAGCATAAGCATAACCATTAACAAACAATATATTTTGTAGCCCCCAGTCATGGTTATGTAACTCTTATTTAACTTTTTTTATGGTTTTATGTTTGTTTTGAGTTTTAAGTAACAATTATAAAATAACAAATCAATTCAGATTGTTTTCTTCTTATTATAATTTGCAAAGACACAAGGGACCTAGCCCGTGTGCCAGAGGTCATCTATAAAGCCATCCTGAATGCTCATGTTTTAGACACATTCTGGATATCCTGAAAGTCAAATGATCTTAAAAGTCATATGATAAAGATGTCTATAACACAATGCTCTACTTTCATTTTTGCTTTGTTGTTACAGATCAATTCAAGTCTGAGGGCACAAAAGCTTTTCAGCAACAAGAACAATGAAAAATGAAAAATCTCCAGAGGTTCTACAGATTCAACATGAACAAAACTACCATGATATGCATTACTTTGTCCCATCATCTGCGTCCTTCTTGGTCATGGCTAATTACAAGGTGCATATCAAGCAACAAAGAAAAAAAGTTTTCAACAGTTTTCTTGGGACCAAAGGCAAAATGCAAACAAGGCACTATGTATGCCCTCTGAATGATGTTCCAGTGACCAATACATGACTGACATATTTCACCATATATGCTTATATATGTTATATATGTAATGTTGATGTAAAACATCAATGATAAACAGTACACCTGAGTTTTCTTTGCCATACAACACCTCCACAAATGATAACATGAATGGATTAAAAGACGTTTTCAGATGAAATGTAATCCCAAAACTACAGTAAACAATGTCTTAGGTACCAGGTACTCATAAATACCTGGTGTAATAACATTGTGTGAGAGGTGTTTAGACATCTGGTTCCTATCAGCACCACTGTGAACAATTCTAACTGGGTAAGTTCTTTACAACAGAGCATTTCACAATTAACTACTGTCAATATGTTTACATATTTATCGTGTAATTATGTGGAAGTTTTAAAATATTTGGTGGAGTTTCCCTTTAACCAGCAACAAACCACACTGGCAGAGAAGTAACGTTAGAGTAGTTAAATAGCTAGCTTGAACATGGTTTCAGGATGATCAGACGGCGAACTAAAGTTATAGTATACGACACAAATGAAACATTTCTAATATATTTATGTATATATTTACTCTCACCTTTAGAAAGGATCTTGGCAATTGACTGAGCCAGCGAGGGCTTCTCAGCGACCATCAGCACTGTCTTCATCTCCGGGCTGTAGTTTCTCGATTTCTCTCACAAACACATACAATTATAGACACAGACTGACCTATAAACTACACGTATTTCCAACAATATTCAAAACATTACAGAAATCAATAGAAACATTTTAGTTCTTCAGGTGCTGCACAGGATGGTAAACCTAGAGGCAGACTTTCATTTTCCGGTTAACGAGTTTACAAAATAAAAGTTTCAGTTCTGGGCGGCAAACTGAAATCGTTTGGCTTTGTTGCATCACGTATTAATTATTTTTTACTAAGATACTTTAATATAACTGATGAAAGTTTAACTGAAACTGTGTGCTTAGAGTAATTTGTAAAATATATTATATAAGATTATCCCTACTATTATTGGCATGACATCTAATTTATAAAGGGGCTGGCAAAACCTGAAAAACAAACAAAACGATGCAAAAAACACACACACACACAAAAAAAATTCATTTTGGTTTATGCTTGTGGTCACCTAGTATGGCTCTGCTGATTGACCAGCATACCAGCATTCAAATAATATATGCAGGTCTATATTATTTTCCTAGCATGTGAGGATTTA